>JAQGBX010000121.1:0-47722 GCA_034698745.1 Megaphyllum sjaelandicum
AATTGTGTGCCGCTGGTTGGCGCTAGTGGTAAAAAAAATTAACTTTCTTACTTAGAAGTTTCACTGTGCTCCTACCCGAAGGTGTCGAAAACGTGAACAAGCGCTGAGAAGTGCATGCTTACAGAGCTATACGTCCACATTGGACGAAATTGATTGCCAATTGTTTCTGGAAACAAACTAAGTTAATAATTTATATTAGCAACCATTGTTTAATATATTAGTGCACACATTATATACTTGTACATGTACAGTATACATGTGCATGTATGCGACGTTACCTGCATTGTATACAAAAGTTTGTTACCAGAAACAATTGGCAACCAATTAGCAACAGAACGTTCCTCCATATTGCCTCCTGTGTGGGTGTGGAAGAAACAGCTTTCTGTTGATAATTGGTTCAAAGTTGGTTATGGAACAAACTTATGTAAACAATGCAACAAAAATATTTGAAACAATTTATGTAATCAACTGGAAACAATTAGCAACAAAAAGTTGGTCTGTTTCCTCCAGTTAACTTTCAGATTTGTATGTTACGGGTGCTCCTATTATGTAAAACGAGGTGCTATTGAAGCTAAAGCTGCATAAGGCTAGAAACACAACAAAACTTTTAAATTAAGAATGATAATTTTTTTACCACTAGCGCCAACCAGCGGTAATTTAAATGCATTACCAATATTTGCCCACTGGTTGGCGCTAGTGGTAAAAAAGTAACATTCTTTCCTAGAAGTTTTGTTGTGTTCGTACCCATTTGCTAGTACATGACACAGCCTATACTTTCAATTTGGGGTATCTTTCATCGCTGTTAATTGCTGTTAAATGGTGTTAATTACTCCTGGACTAAACGCGTTTATCTATAGTTATTTTCTTACAGTAGGGATTTTTCTCAAGTTTTATCTGTGACGGCTGTGATGACTTTCATTAACGGGATATTTTATACCATTCTCGTGAAACGATAAAATGAATGTTTTATTTGACAATGGATTTGATTTAAAAATATCTAGAATTACAGTAGAACCTCTCTTATATGAACTCATCGGCACGTGGCTCCTGCCCACCACACGGTGCGTTTTTTTTTTCTGGCGCAGGCCTCAACCTTAATTGGGAAAATTAATTAAAAATTAATTAAAAAACGCAAAAAATCCTCTTGTTTACTAAAATCAACCCAGGGCATGGATGAACCGTGATGTTTTTGCAGACTGGTATGATAACACATTCATACTTTTCGAGTTTTCATTATATGAACTTTTGATTACATGAAACATTTCTGGTCCCAATTAGTTCATATAAGATAGGCTTTACTGTATTGATTTCAATGCCTTCGTTTCCGCATTCTAATTAGGCGCCATTTTTACGTGGCCTATTCCTGTGGCACAGATTAGTAGCACAGATCAGAAAAAAATGAGAAAGGCAAAAACTCTTTCTCCGGGTTTCGATCTAGCCTAAAGCCCTTTTTATTGGGATGCAAACGAGGGTACGCTCATTTCTCTATTTGGAAATATTTCCTATCGTGGGATTAATCTAGGATGGCAAGAGTTTATTGAGAGCGTCCTGAAACAAGTGTCGCTGTTTTCATGAGGGTCACGAAGCAACGGTCGCCGCCCTTGCACTGGATGTATCATTTGATATTCTCGGCCACTCGCGTGTTTTTTTTTTATTAGAATTTAAAATTACATGCAATGGTGTGGATCCGCCTTTTATTACATTGCGAAGGTCATCGAGGTGAGGTTAATCGGGAATGAGTTTCTGACATCGGAAAATCCATACATGTACATGTATAAGCGAATACGTCTCAAAGCCGTATACGATATGCTATCTCACATTGTAATGCCAATATAAAAACTGCACAATTCCGATGATCCTCAAAAAATGCATGTATTATACTGTAAGTCATAAATGGGCAATTTGATGAATGGGTATTCCTGTATGTTATTTTACAAAAATTCGGAATTAGCTTATACCTACGTAATGTACATGAATAGTTCGCATCGTCTGAACGATTCGTCCTCAAACGCTACTGGAGTCCTGGAGTAAATGTTCAGATGTCTCGGACGATTACATTACAGTTTTTACTGTTCAGTGCAAATTAGAACCGTTGCATTCTTTCGAAATTCTCTGCCATTCTTAAAAGTTTGCTTTTCTTTCAAGGTGAGAGAACATGAAGGCTCGTATTTACGTAAACTAACGACAGTTCCTGTATTATTATTTTCTATGAATCGCATTTTTAAGAAAGTATGCTGTATACTAAAGTGGCCTATCATTTTTTTGTCAAAAAAAAAGCGAGAAGTTTCACGAAAAAAACTACATTCTTTATTGGATGAACACTGGTTTTTGTAAAGGTCGAAATGAGATACATGTATAGTAACGACAATTAATAATTTCACACCAATTTGCGAAAAAAACGAAAACTCGATACATGTACTTTCCAAACCTCCAGTTGGTTCGGTTTTATCTGTCTTCACACGTACATTTAAGAGTATATGCACTGATCCGCACATTCTTGAACTTTTTAGCGGCTTTTAAGCCAACAATTTTCCAACCACACTTTAATGACAAGAATTAAGTAAATCGCATCAACGAACAGCACAATGAAAAACGACAAAACCGGCGTGCACTCAAACCAACATGAATGTGCACAGTAATCGATCATATAGTGCGATAAAAAGAAGAAAAAGTCATAAACTATGCAAATCTTGCATTAAGTTGAAACAGAAATTATGAATATACTTTCAGGAACGATATCGTTGTCTTATTTGCAAATTAATCTGCAAGTATAACAACAATTGACAACGATGCAATGAGATTTGACGAACTTAACGTAAAATTGCAACTGATAAACAGCCAGTGTTGAGGCCGAGGGCATGGACGTCTTGCTCCAGTGGTCGTTGAGGAAGAGTATCATACGTAGCATGCAAAGATTATAAAATGAAACATCAAAATTTCGTTGTGCCTAATTTGCATGCATTTTGCGGCTCGAGACGTATTGGATGCATGGTTATGATATACATTACCTTCGCTAAAAACGTTTGTTGTCATGAATGAATTCCCGTCCGTTTGAAGCAAACCACCTCGCTTGACCAATTTTTAAATTTTGAAAAAAATGGTCTGTTAAATTAGTTCAGATATATGCGGAAATACCACGATGAAAGAAACGTGTTCCAAAGACAAATGTATAAGCTCGTACATCGTACATCTTAAATACTAATAATATCCGATAAATACTTGCAATCAGCTTTAATTTGAATGGCGCCCAAATTTATATACATGTGCATTGTATCGACATCTGCATAAAGACTTGGCATACATTCATACGTTTAATGTCAAAAACTATGATGGAATATTTTTTGCAGAAGTGTTTTAACCCTTCCAGCTGAATCTTTCCCAGAAAAAAAAAATTCAACTGGAATCAATATACATTGTTTTAATTACATTTTACATGTTAAAACGAAAATGTCACTATGCAATGAAATGAATAAGTTATACTTTTCAGCATGAAGTATAAATTACTCATTCGCTTCTCCTCAACAGGTTCACCGTTCACACATTCGTTAAATTTCTTTTTTTTTTAATCCGAACGAAGAAAAGTTCCATACCATGCATCCCGTTTAAAAAAGAAATGGATTTTCATCCGGAATTTTTAAAAAAAAAATTTATATATATATATATATATGCTAACTACGAACTGCGTTCCAAACGGCATCGAAAAGTTGTCTCAATTAAAGGATGTGAGAAATACGTGCATTCGGGTTGAATTATTTCCATGCTTACTACTTTTTTAAAAAAAATAAAAACAGTGCAAGGAAAATTAGGACTTGCAAGTTTTGTAAGTCTTGCAATATGGTCGCAAAGTTAATTACAAATTGCTTTAATTGTATTTCGCAGTTAGTGTATGTACTGCATATCAATTTTGAGTGGATTGCTACTGTAATCGTCAATCGTAAGTGTACTAGATCAGTGTGACAGTAGAAGGAATCCAAGAAACTGGTACTTTTGTATACAGCATGCTTTTCTCGTCTTTTCCTGAAAGAGACTTGCCTGCAATTATCATCTTGTTACCAAAACTATCGTCGTAAAAGAATTGTCTAAATTTCGACTGTATCCGTGAGAATTAATTAAAGATTTATCCAGCCTCATAGAATATAGGGCATCTCCACCCTTCGATGAAATTTAAGGATGACCTATTAACGCCCTACATTTCAGGCGATTTATACAACAGAAGTTTCTTCCTAGAGCCGAGAAAAGAAACAACAGGATTCAGGCGTGATGATGGAGGATGTATACCCGGCACACGCTTGAACAATGGACAAGAATGTAGGACGAAATGCGAGCCTACAAGTAACTGTGTGACACATCAGTGAGCGCTACAAATTGGAAGGCGATGATAAATGAATTCAAGCAGCAAATTTTAAGTTAGACATATTGTACATGCAAATTCGATACAGTCTTTCTCCAGTTTACATTTTGTTTGGGTTATCTATTATATCGTTTTGGTTCATGTGTGTTGTGCATAATCATAAACGGCGATTATACTTAAACGTTGTGCCATTTGCACGATTAATTAATTGGCATTACTAAATTATTCCAACTGTCCGATATAATCACGTATTCGATTGTAATTTCTGCCACCTTCACTCGAGCTTGGATAAAAATGAAGATAAATAATAATTACAAGTATTTTTGACATTTTCCATGAATAGGACTATAGTAAATATACCACTGAATAAAATCGGTCATCCCCATATTCTAAATGGTCATTATTGCATGCCTTGACCGAAAATGTCATCTTTCCAAACATGAAATTTTCATATACAGCTGTAGAATCATTTAGAGACGAATTAATATATACCCCAATAGCTTTGATTAATATGTTTTAAAAATAAGTTTATTAACTGCATCTTATTTAAGATACGGTTTATTATGTGTTTATAATTTGCATGTTTTATCTCCTTTATATTTCTGCTGCATTAAGAAGTTATAGTTCTGATAACTAGGCTACTCTTACTTCCGACTCATTTTAAAGCAAAATTAGATGTAGTGCAAATAGTTCTTAATGCACCACTATAGCTGTAAACACTACTAATCACTATTCCGCGTGTATAACACTGGACAGGGTCATGAAATACGCCTGATTGCAATGCCCCCTTTGGGCGCATCATAGTTTCTCAGCTACCCATAATTTATCTATCGAGTTTTTTCTTGGCCAGTGGGTATTTTAACGAACGAGTAATAAAAGTCGACACTGACAATCATTATAAAGAAATAATTACGTCAACAGCGATCTGTTATTAAAATAAAAAAGGTTTTCTAAAATCACGATTAGGAAAATCTTCGTAGCTAGAGATTGAAATGATTGAAATTCTCTCGTGATTCTTGCTAGCAAATGCCACGTTGTCCGAGCACGTATCTTCCAAAATTCCTATTGAGTTTATATCAGAAAAAATTGAATGCGTTATCTAAATGAGTTCAACTGTAATGCAAGCAGTCATTTGCGGCAACCGGGTCACAGGTAGCTGGATAATCCTATACGCGAGTTACATCTGTGAGGGCAAACAGTTACGTGCTGGGAATCAATTGATACCAATGTTCGCAAAGTATAATAGGTTGACCATCGCAAGGGTGGGGTGAAAGAAATTATGGGTAGGACGCAGTTTCACTCTTTTGCCGTTTTCAACTGCAATATGGGTGCGTCCTATGTTTTGAATATTATGAAAACATGCAGAAACGTTGTTGTGAATACAATATGTGTAGCATACCACGATTAAATCAGTTTACGAAATCGCACTTTGGCAGTCATGAAGTCTACAAAATTGACGCGTTCTTTGCATAAAAAGATGCGAGACTTTGTAGATTACCACAACGTATTAAATCACAAGCGTTCATTGCATGTTTAAATAATTTTCTCAAGGCTAAAGTATAAGTTTGAAATTATCTTTGAAATATATTGCTGAAATAAAATTTATCACCTCGTCTTTCCGTTGGTTTTCAGCATTGTTCACAAAACTACAGCCCCAATCGTTTATCTTTCATTTCATTCTTCCATTCCAAATAAACAAAAAAGTCATGGAAAATCGGTAAAATCTGTTTTAAAATCTTGCATTCTGATCTTAGTTCGACAAATAATTTTAATTATTTAATAATGCATTTTAATTTTATTTATCAAATTAGATTGGGATGCATGGATGATTTGACAAATTCGTGATATAAAAGAAATACGACCAAGAAACACGTTCTTGGATTTAGTACCTGTTAAATTTAGTTCGCTGCATATAGTTTTGATTTATTCCTAACTGTTGCATTCATTTTGTTTCATCTCCATGGGACAATCCAGCATGGCGAACAGCACTGTGCTGCTTTGTAAAAGACATAAATGTACTACTGAGCTACATATTCGACGGCTAATCCTTTCATTCGTAAGTTATCTACCGTTTTCACGAGTTAATAACAAGTCTTTAAATGTTCACATGCCTTGTTGATTTTGTATACCACCTCGCCCAGCAATTGTCGATGCCGTCTAGAGAGATGCCATTGCGAATCTTATAAAAAGAATACATATGAAGTGTAAAGAATTTCAAACTAAAAGGTCAACGTTTTCTAGTATTGATCCAATCGTGTTTGTTTGTATTTTCAGTTTTCGCGTTTTAGCACACATGTCATAGGGCTTAACAACAGGGCTAGAAGCATTCTGGTGCAAAACGTTGTGTAAATTCAAACCATTTCTGACAGTGAGTTGTGATGCCACACCCACAATAACGAGTCAATACTTTTGAATTGATTAGTAGTTTTAGAATTTAGTTCGCTGCATGCAGTTTTGATTTACATGTATTCCTAACTGTACATGTAAATATGGCACTACATTAATACGGTAGTAAATCTATGTGCAAAACCAGCTGCGAACAGAAATGTTGTGAAATTAATCTGAATTCATCAATATTTCATGTAACTTTGCAGCAGCGGCACTTCAATCCTCTAAAATGCATTAAAAGCTTTATTTATCTTAAAGTTATCATCCACTATATTTTCAGTTTGTTTACTCGAGACATCCTTGCATGGACCCGTTTTGCAATTAGAGGCCATACAACCAAAATTAATTCGGAAACTCTTGATACTAAATCTGGAATCCAAGGTGGTGGGAGTGGGGTCAGCACCAGACTGGACCAGTGGTGCGTTTTGGTTCCTGGTGTTCCGGTGCCCTACTATAGAGAGAAAGTTCCTCCTCCACCTCCTCTGCCTCCTCCTCATCCTTGGAAAGCCTGTTATGAATATGAATGAAAAACCATAACTGTGCCTGTGGTCACTCACCCGGAGAGTACGGCTGGCGATCACCACGAATGACGTCATTCAGCTTCTGCTAAGTTTGGAAGTCATTGCGTTAAGCTACCCCCTAAGCAAATCAGGAACCTTGAAAAGTGGGTCACCCGCACCTATGCCAGGATGCCTCCCATTTTACCTGTTGGAGTATAAAATGAAGTATACGATGGAACAGGCTTTAGTCTGAGAAAGCAATGAAAGGTTGTGCACGAGTGAGATGTGGTGGCAGTTATTAGCATTTGGAATTATCTGATCGCAGCTTCACCTACTTCTGGCTTCATTATCGGATAAAGAATATATCAGGTAAGATACAATAGAAAATAGACGTTGATGAAGATGAAAAAAGCCATTCCGTATGGTGACAATGTTTTAATTTTGCACTTGTCTGGATTTGGGGCAATTTGATTAAAGCTAACGATGGACAATATTCCTGACATGGTCAATTTCGCAATTACAAGTTAACTTTTATTACAGATATCTTAAAACATTTTTGCAATCTTATTCCAATATACGTGCATTATTTTAATTATTTCCATATTTACTTAATAACTTGGCAAAAATTTACTTTAGGAAACATTTTCGTTACACGCAAAATGTGCAAATTTGCACATACGTTATGTGCAAAACTGCACATGTTGCGTGTAACGAAAATGTTTCCTAAAGTTAGTTTTTTCCATGTTATTTATAATTTCTTTATCCAACTCACATTCATTCAGGGCATTTTAAACAATGAACGTATGATTGTAATTGCCCTTTAAATTGGTCTTTTTTCAATTTTTTTGTAAATGCGAAGGTTCTGGCTATAAGAGATAATGTACTATATGAAAAATTAAGTATGTATAGGTTTTTAAAAGTACTGATTGAAACTTTAAAAAGATAATTCGAGACATTAGTAGACATTCTGACAACATTAAACACCGAAAACGCATTTTAAAAAGCCGAAGCATAGATGATCAGTTAATTAGCAATACAATTGAGAATAGTTTTGAAATCAATTATTAGGTTGATACGTTGATAGCCAATAGCATACTGTATATGCACGACAATGCTCTATTATCGATCTAAAGTTCTGAACACCGCTTGCATACAGTGAAAAATCCTATATCGTAATTCAAAACGGGCTTGATGCTGACGACATTTTCAAAGTTATTTTAAATTACTCCATGATATACGTACTGAATAACTTTATATACATATTTAAACCAATTAGCGTCTCGATTTTGCACACGTGATTTCACAATTGCCAAAATGCACCTAGATTTATTTCCTCGTAGTTTTGGCGTTTCTTAAGATCAGGTATACTAAAATTCTCACGAACGAAACATCTATGTACATGTACATGTACATGTATTAAAATTGTACTTTTGGAATTAGCGTACAGTTTTCGTAAACAATTTTTTTTAATACAAATATGAGCAAAAAGCTCATGAATTAAAATTATAAAAATTAAAACAACAACGGTAACATGTAAATTGGGACAAAAGTATACTATCAGCGAAAAAGGAAATATTTTTCCCAGAAAAAATTGCTTGACCCCTTCGGTTATTTTTTTTCTCCATCTTGAATTGCTCGCAGTGGAATCTGTCGTTTTTTTTAGTCAACGAGCCCCACATTTCTTCGTAGCCCAGTTTATTCGGATGAATCGTAAGTGATGCGCGTCGAATTAGTTTTCCTAAAAATTTGATTCGCAAACATTTTGAAAGAAAATCGCGTGTCATTGCGCTCGACCCCCACGAATAACCCTTCTTTACCGAATCACGAATGCGGTGTATGTATATATAGTAAAAATTAATTGTTATAATTGAAATATAGTTTAAGATGTAGGTCGCGGGCTCGCCAACAAACTTGACTTTGCAATTTACGGCTTGAACGAAACCTGTTTTTGTTTGGTTTTCGAAGGGGGGGGAAGGGGGGGGGTCAGTTTTTAATGCGTTCCTGTGGCCATCTTGAGTTGTTGGAGGGCAGCAATCCGTGTTGCGTGCGAGCATAATGTAGGCTAGAAGTAGGTAGGGTGGAGAGAAGGGGAAGTGGGTCTCGTCGACGACCGTGACCGTGCGGAGACGGAAGTGAGCGCAGCCGCCAACTTGACCTCGGTGTTCCACTGACCTCTGCACACAACCACCTGGCTGCAAAAACACGACTATTAGTTAAGCCCGCGCGCCTTTAATAATTGCAAATTATCGATTCACGCAACAAATTTGAAGTTTCGAGCGTTTCAGGATTTGGACATGACTGCTTATTTACGTCCACTTTTATGTTTAGGCTATCAGGCGAACCGAAACGCCATGAACCGTTGTTTTTAAACTGACGCAGTTGTTGCATTCGAATTGAATGCATCAGGTGCGGCTTCTCATTGTCATTCACTGTTCGAGTGAATTTAAATTGTTTCATTGAAGTTTTAATTGCATACCCTTAACTTTGTTCGTTACAGGTAGAAATTATGAAGATGAATCCAGTAATCCGAACCGTGATAAACATCCTGATATTGTACGTGGCGTCGATTGTGGTAAGTAAACTCTGAAAGCAGTAAAGTCCATTTAACCCCAAGTTCATGATTGTCCTTAATTGATATTCCGATCAACACTTCAATTGGTTGGTGCGGGTGGTGAGCCCTTGCAATCGTTGAGAACGCATCACTTATATTTTTGTAATCATTATTTTTGCAAATTACTAATTGAGTGAAAGGAAAAATGAAAATTGACATGTTGATTCCCGTTAATTTCTCTCAAATTTCTATCGATGCATGGTAGCCTCCTCTTGGCCTAATGCTTGCAGAAGATGTGAAGGCGTGCGTGTCAACGGGTGCGAGCACAAAGAATGCTTAGCCAAGCCAGGCTGAGTTTACAAGAAGCGCTTATAAGCTTTCAAGAATGCTTTTAACATTCTTTTTGGAAATCTGAAAGCAGATTTTTAAGACAGAGTGGCACACAGATCACTACTGGTCAAAAGTGTAGCCATCGATTGTATGCCGCCTATGTAGCGTCAAAACGTGTCCTGCGCTCATCGTGAGATGCAAATGCGCATGTGCAAGGTTTTACTCGGAGTGAATTTCACCTATCACAACGTATGCAGTGGTGCCACCAAGCACACTGACCATCACGCTGATATCAGCGTTCATTGTGCGCCCCAAAGCTGAAAGTAAACATTCTTTGTGATCGCACCCAGTGGTTGAAAACAAAGCTATAATATAGCAGATCGGAAAAATAAAATTTTCCAAATTCCAATAGCGTTTTAATTTGCCTTTTCATCGATCTGCCGATAACTTACGAGTGGATCTAGCCAAGTTGCTGGGTCACTTTTATAAAATTCTCATTTTCCTGCGTTGAAGAGCATACGTTCGAAAGTTTAAAACTGGTTGTTTTCGATTTTTACTCGATCGATCGTTCGTGCCCAATTCCTGCCAGAAGTTCAACGAGTTCACGCTATGTTGACGCATGCAGGTGGAACCGCGAATTAGTTCTTGTTAGGCTCTCTAGCTCTTGTATGGTAATGTTAATTTCACGTCTTTCCTCAGGCGAGTCCAGCGGCGGCGGCGGCTGAAGAAAGCAAGAAGTTGCCGGTCGAGCATCGGTCCGGGGGTTTCGGTGGCCCTCCTCTGCCCTTGGGAGGACCGTTCCCACCACCTCCCCACCAGGGTGGCCCAGCTTTCCCCATGTCCGCCGGCCCCAACGAGATATGGCCCCTGTCCAGGCCGGACATGCCTCAGATCAAGAACCTGAACGTGCTATGCGAGAAGAACCACATGAAAGTGGCCATCGAGTTCGACCGTCCCTTCTACGGCATGATCTTCTCCAAGGGCCACTACAGCGACGTGACGTGCGTCTACCTGCAGCCGGGCAGCGGCCTCCTGGCGGCCAACTTCGACGTCTTCCTCAACAACTGCGGCACGGGCAGCAGCGCGGGCGCCCTGGCCACGTATGGCCAAAATCCCGGCAACGCATTCATCGAGAACACCATCATCGTGCAGTACGATCCGCTGGTGCAAGAGGTGTGGGACCAGGCTCGCAAGTTACGCTGCACCTGGTACGACTACTACGAGAAAACGGTCACCTTCAAGCCCTTCAACGTGGACACGCTGCAGGCGGTGCAGGCCAACTTTTTGGGCGACAACATCCAGTGCTGGATGCAGATCCAGGCTGGCAAGGGACCTTGGGCCAACGAGGTGGACGGCATCGTCAAGATCGGCCAGACCATGACCATGGTGCTGGCCATCAAGGACGAGGAGAACAAGTTCGACATGCTGGTGCGCAACTGCGTGGCGCACGACGGCAAGCGGCCGCCCATCACCCTGGTCGATGAGTTCGGCTGCGTGGTGCGCCCCAAGGTCATGAGCCCCTTCCAGAAGATCAAAAACTTCGGCACCTCCGCCTCCGTCGTCTCCTACGCCTACTTCCAGGCCTTCAAGTTCCCCGACTCCATGAACGTCTTCTTCCAGTGCATCATTCAGGTGTGCCGCCACCAGTGTCCGGAGCCGGCGTGCGGCGGCGACGACTTCGCCGATCCTCGGGTGGCCGGCGGCGCCCATCGGGACGAGATCGCCGTCGCGGCGCCGTCCACCCCGAACGCCGTCTTGGTCAGGGGCCACACGCAGAAGCCGGAGCCGCAGATCCAGATCCAGCCCAACATGGTGCCGCAGGGCGCCGTCCGCGTACCCTTCCCGGTACCGCTCAACGCCGGCTACGCCAGCGTGGGCCGAGACGGGGTGGCCAACGTCTCAGGTTCCTACCTGACCGTCAACAGCATGAACGGC
The DNA here is from genome assembly GCA_034698745.1 of Megaphyllum sjaelandicum. Taxonomy (NCBI): domain Eukaryota; kingdom Metazoa; phylum Arthropoda; class Diplopoda; order Julida; family Julidae; genus Megaphyllum; species Megaphyllum sjaelandicum. The sequence goes on from JAQGBX010000121.1 coordinate 12,056, forward strand.
CGACCCAGGGCCGCCGACCTGAACAAGCCGGTCAACGGATCCTCCGATCGCGGTCGTCGCAGAAGAGGCGTCGACGACGAGGAGGATAAGGAGAAACTCGCCGTGCCCACCGCCACCAGGGTCATCCAGGTGGTGGCCCCCGGCGACGTCGCCTTCAACCTCGGAACCGGCAACGAAACCGTGGTCATCGCCAATTCATCCTTCGACATCGAACGCAGCTCCATCTGCTTGAGCATGCCCAGCTTCGTGGCCGGATTGGTCATCCTGTTGCTCATCTTGAGCGTCGCCTGCCTGGTGGCGTCTTTTCTCTTCGTCCGCATGAGGGCGTACCACCGGAAGGGGGGCCACGCGAGCTACCCCGCAGCCACGGGTTACGACAATCCAGAATTCGTGAAAACGGTGGCTCCCCAGTGAGCCCTTGCTGCGGGGCGAAGCGCGCGCTCGGATTCATCTCTGGAGAACTTGATCACGAACCCCTCAAGATCTTTGGCAAGAACTTTCGAAGTCAATGTGAAGTAGAACTTAAAGCCTCGGGAGTCGAGACCTTTTCCTATACGACCTGTCGAAGATAATGAATCGCGAAACTCATTATCGCGGTTTAATTTATGTTTATTTATACGTGACCATGCACCGAGCGTGGTTTTGTTTGAACTTTTCTGCGTACACGTACGTTGGACTCACGGCGCCGTGGCGACCATGTTGGAGCCCGCAGCGCCACCTCAGGATGTCGCCGCCGCTGCGCGGACTGGCATTTATTTAATGGCACCACTAATGTTCGCGGGCTGAACGAAAGCGATGCAATTTTATATTTTGTTGAATAAAATAGATGGAAATTCGAGTAGTTTTGCTTGGAGTGATAGATAAGTGTGGGAATATTTTTTTTTGCATTTTATACTGATTTAAATTATACCAAAGAGTCAGGCATGCATCTGCTCATGCCTTTCCATAACATTGACTAAACTATTGCCCTATTCACATCGACTAAATCCGTACCGTAAAAACGTCACGTGCGTTGCCGCGCATGCGCACTTGATAATAGGCGGGGCTACGTGACGTTGATACGATATTTGCAACCGCATCCGTATCAGTTGAAGTTGATCCAACTTCTCCCGTCTGATCAATTTTAATCGTTATTTTGGGGGTAGTAAATAGAAAAAATACGTTAAACTGAATCGGTACGCGTATTTTTACGTGCGGTGTGACGTACGTTACGCTATAAAGTTTCGCATCGCATGTGACGTAATTACGGTACGGATTTGGTGAATGTGAATAGGCCATATTTATTTATTGTTTGTTTTTATAGAGAAAAATACAAGGGGATACCGAACATCGTTTTTCTTCATTTCCTCCCCCCTCCCTTTTCTTTTTTGTACTTTCTACTTTGCGAATATTTTTAACAAGTGAAAATCTATTCAGAATAATCCGCACGTTATCTTACTTTTATTTTGTCTTGATATATAAATATTCTATGGGTTTCATATACAGTAGGTACTTAATAATGTTCTTCAGCTAATTTTCGGAATTGCATCGTGTGAATTAATATTATGCATTTTGATAATGAGTTTGTATAATTCAGCTTTTGAGCAGCTCTCTAAGTACGATGAAAACCCAGGTATCAATACTTGAGACAGGGTTTTAAACCCTGTCTCAAGTATTGATACCAGGGTTGATAAACGACGGTGATATTATTCTATAGGTGGAGAAGAAATGCGTGGAAAAGCATCCTAGTCGTAAATTTATGGTAGATCCGGCTTTTGTTCTCGTTGAACGAACCGCGAATTTTGTTGAAAAACCGACTGACTGACATCTCGCGAGCAAGAATATAGCTAAAGGATGTGGAAACCGTTTACCCTACCTTTTGTGGGTCATTTTGAAAGGGGAGTCAACTACAATAGCCATGCACCCCTTAATATGGCCGAAAGCAGTTCCGGGTTAAAGTAAGCATAGGTGACCTAAATGTTGTTGTTGTTATTGTCATATCGGAAAAGACTCCTTCCAATGACTCCCTATAGCCTTGAGTGGAAGTTTACTCAGGCGCAAATATGTGTAGCCTTTTGCTGTTACTTCCGCTATTAAAGGCTGAACGTACTTTTGACGTTAGTGAAAATTGCTTATTTAGTTTTACCCCTTAGTAATACAACAAGTTATTCAATTTCACATTGTTAGTTTTCATTTTTTTTTTAAATTCACAATAGCCTACTTGTAAGCTTTCGATATCATCTCTAACTGAGACTGCAATACTTCAATACTCTGCAAAATCTGACAAAAATCAATCCCCATATATGAAAAGCTATACGTATGCACACACATAAATTACATAAATTTATGTTTTTTGAAACATAAAATTATAAAAGAACATTCAGTGTATGTTTTGTATGTTTATCTTTCAAGAAACAAGTGATACCATTCGTTTCTCTCTTTCCTCCACTATGGCCGTACAGTAGCTCTGCGTTTGATGAACATAGCTGAAACAATTGTTCCACATCACAACAACATGTTAGTTGAATACGTGTAAGTACTATGCTAAATTACTGTTGCATGAGTAGACACCATCTGCATGTAACAGTATAGCCCTACGAAATTTTTTCCTGGCATTGGGAGCAAATCTTTGCATAGACAATACAAGTATTATTGTCTTCTAATTCATGAACGTCTCGTACTGTCGGGAACTTGTACGAGTACATGATGCATCTCTGTATCCTTGTGTTTCGGCCTGAGTGATATTTTACGAAACTATCGACGCTCCTACTATTGAGGAACTTTTGAATACGATCGAATTAGCAAAAAAAAAAAAAAAAAAAAAAAAATGTGCCGTATACGTGTACATGTACAACTACACCATTTCAACACCCGACACGGAACTAGTGGTCTTTTCTACCCTGCTGGTCTTTTCGTATACTGTGGTTGTGACATTGGAGCCTGTGGTTACATATGTGCTGTGGTTAGTGGTTGTGAAGTCACATGTGCATTAAATCATGTGCATCAGCGGTAACCTTGAGTCCATTTTGTAAAAACTAATTATAATTGGTTTAAGAAATTCACTTTGAAAAATCGACACGCTATATACTGTGTTATAAACGTATCGATTTTTCACACTTCACGAATCTTGAATCTGAACTCCCCTGATTGTGTTAGGCGCAGGGCTAGGTAGTACTGATATTCGTACAAAAGTCTCAGTAAATGAATTTTTAACTAAAATATCACATACAGTTCAAACGTATGGAAAAAGGCTATGAAAGTGTGCCGGAATTTGTTCTGTAAGAATCAAATTTTCCTTGTAATTTTTCAATTTTTAAATATTACGCGCAAACACGGTGTGCGCAAATTTGACACAATGTCTAGAAGCTAAAGCGCCATTGGTTTTAAAATGGCGGATAAAATCACAGAGGGCGTTCGAATCGATCACATTATGACATCTTTTGTTCATATGATTTTGTGATGTAATGATTTGGAACATCTAGTTCATTGACTAAGTTGTTTATACAATGTTTTCATCATATTTTGAGACAATCTCTTGAAGGTCGTTATGGCTGGAAACTTCTGGCAAAGCTCTCATTAGTAAGTACCAAAAATTGTTAGTGTTTAGAAACGTTTGGGTCGCATCGCCGCATTTGGATTCTGGACGCGACTACGTTCAGAGTCATCAGATCGTTATACAGTACATCATGTACATGTACGTCTTGGAAATGTGTAACATTTTAATGCCATTAATTTATTTCAGCCAGCAATGGTTGCTGGATAAACAAGATCTTATTAGGGAACGGCAGAATGATTCGGAAGTATTAAGTGAAGAGGAATATCAAAAGATAATGATTTTTTTTGCAAACTGTAAGTGAAGGATTCTGAACTGTAAAACACGATGAACGCTAAAAACTGCAAACACGAATAATATTACTCTTATGATACTGTTTGATTAGTCATACAAACGCTTGGGGAACAGTTAAAGGTGCGACAACAAGTTATAGCAACTGCAACCGTATATTTTAAACGCTTTTATGCCAGAAATTCGCTAAGATGCGTCGATCCTTTGCTACTGGCACCTACTTGTGTGTTTTTAGCGTCAAAAGTCGAGGTTTGATATTTTACTTAAAAGACGTGGTAATCGTTTATTCATGGCAAATTATGTTTGTAAATGGCATCTGATTTCCGATGTGTGTCTTGTAGGAATTTGGTATGATTTCAAACAGTCGGCTAATTTCAACTTGTCAAACTATCGGTAAGAAAAATTGAGCTTTGAGTTTGATTTTATTCTTATTTTGCAGTTCATTTTTAATTTCATTATATTTTCCCCATAATTTCAGTGAAAAACAAATATTCTCATGCCTATGCTCAAGAATTTCCATATCGTATACAAAATGTTTGGGAATGTGAATTTTACCTTCTGGAAATTATGGACTGCTGTATGGTTTTATACCAGCCTTATCGCCCCCTTGTCAATTATGTCCAGGACCTTGGACATGAGGATACCATTTTGCCATTAGGATGGCGCATTGTTAATGACAGCCTTAGGACAGATGTTTGCTTACTTTATCCACCGTATCTCATTGCTTTAGGTAAATTTGATTACTACAATTGCTAGCCTTATATACAGTCAAATTTATAACTGTTACATTTTTTCCAGCATGTATAAACATGGCATGCGTAATTCTGCAGAGGGATTGTAAGCAATGGTTTGCTGAACTTAATGTCGATATGGAAAAGGTTGGTAAAACAACTATTAAAATTAAGAATTATTAGTTGCTTAGTATACGATTTTGAATTAATTTTAATGTGTAAAATGAGTTTCAGAGCACATTAGCTGAATAGGTGGGAATAGCCAAATGAATAGCCATTTAAATATAATTCCATTGTATTTAATTCACAAATAGAAGCTAAGACACTTTTGCATAACTTGTACATATCATCTGCTTGAAACAAAATTGCATTTTTGATTACATACGATGTGAAACTTGGAAGTATTCTGATGAATGTCAAAATATTACCCTTTACAGTTTGTTACTAAGAAGGAAACAAAATATTAAAATAATAAAAAAAAACTTTCTTGGTTTTAACTATTTAATTTGATTTTCCTTATGTTATATAGATTTTGGAGATAACTAGGTATATTCTTAATTTATACGAATTGTGGAAGAATTTCGATGATAAGAAAGACATCCAGCCCTTACTTTCCAAGATGCCGAAGCCAAAGGGTCAACCTCCTGGGTGAGTTTCTAGATGTCAGTTGCCTCTGTCTCCATTGGATTTTTGTCATGATTATCAATTGGTATTGCATGTGTTTAATCCTGTACAGTGGCCATCCATCTTCAGCATTTGAACAATGATTGAAAAATAAAGGACTAAAAATGAGGTATCCAAACAATGAAATACAGCAAATGTCTTAACAAAGCACAAGCACATAACAGTGAACTTTCATGAAATATTTGACATGAGACACGTTTAGCATTACTAGATACCTTCTTTCTTAAATTTGTCTATTGAAATTTGCATAGTGTGCCCCTTGTGATATTTCACTTGTAAGTTAGAGTGCAAGCAATGACTAACAGTTTGCCAGAGTTGCACATGAAAACGTTGATTTTAATACGTTTCCATTTTTAGTCCGACTGGCCAAGCTGGCTCTCAGAACGGAAATGATCCGAACAATTCGCAGTCTTCTGGCGGAGGCGTGCAAGGTAGCCAACAGTCTCAAGGGGTTTCCGGAATTCAACCATAATAGCTCTTCTCGGCCGCTTAATTCACATCATTATTTATGATCCCATTAATTCATTTCATTTTACATACATATTATAAATGGTTTATTTGTCGACTTGTTCATGTGAAATTGTTGCTGTGATGCTGATGCTTTGTAGGCCTATGTAATGATATTGCTGTCCATAACTGAGGGGAATTATTAGGAAAATCAATTATTACTACTTTTAGTATTGCATTTTCTGGCCAGATATCAGTATTTTTCAAATGACTGTACCCTCAATGGCAGAGTAAGAAATAGCACAAAATTGTCCTACATGTACAATACTTGAACATTCACATTCAAAATGTTGTCATTCCAAAGCTATCTGTCTCACTATTATCTTTGCTTTGTTTTCATTGCAATTTAAGTTAGATTGGGTGAAATTCTTGATAAATATTTACATTCATGTATTGAACATTTGCTTTAATAAATCTATGTGAAATACTTATCATTTATTTATGACCTATTATAATATTAATAACACATTTCTGATATGACTCGATCCAAAGAGCCTTTATGTGGACAGCATCTATTCATATTCATTTTATGAGACATTTTAAAACTTAGTGCAGACTGGAATTACTGAAAATAGTGCTACAAGTCCAGTAAAGTACAAGTTTCCTAGTATCCCTAGACAGTACTTTTGAAAATCAAATCTAAGGAAAAATGGACATGTAATTTTTTTCTGGTTTATTCATTACCAAATAAAGTAAGATAAACTCCCAAGTCTGCTGTCCAAGTTACTGTACTGTCACACCTAACCGTGATTGACTGTGGTTCATAAAATTTAAATAGAAAATTTCAGAAATACAGCAAAGCATACATACTATACATATAGTTGAGTACACTACAATAAATATTTGAGAGAGAGAAATTACATTTGCATAACTTTTATTTTTATAATTGTTATATTCTGTTATTAGTTATCGATTGCTTGAGTTTCATTGACTCGTAAATATTTGCTATGGGTATTGGAGACGAGCTATATTTTTTAAGACTTAAAATTATTAAAATTCTGACCTTCACGGCTCGGAAATAGTTTCTCAAACCCGACATTTCAACACCAAACACCCATTTCGACTCAAAAACTCAAAGGAAGATCATCTCGTCCATTTCTAATGTACTGTACTTGACATTATACTGTATGGAGTTTGCTACTGTCCGCGGTATGAGGTGTTCACTAGGTAACTACTGTATGAAGCTTTTGAACTAATCTCAGGTGGTTAGAGAGGTCCTTTAGTATGTTCATTTCTGCTGCACTCCTTGTTGATGAGAGCATTTACTCTCATAGTAGCTGGGTAGCTTGTCAGAATAATGCATCAAGTTAAATTCTTATATAAAAAAGATTTTGCATAAAAAGTTTTTGAAAATTCACACACTGTCATGCTTGTGCCACTGTTCTGAAGTTCAAGAAAGTATGATTGGTTTTCTCACACACTTTTTCCCAACTAACATTTATTGTAACACGAGATTTTTGAATCTTGGCAATGGGTTGTATTGTATTATGTGCATTTTGCCAATAATGGCCACATCTTGAGTACGCATCACAAAAACATACGTGTTCTAGAAATATTTTGTAATGATATACAAAGAAGCCATATATACTGTATATCTAATGGGATAATTTCGTAGTTTTTATCATTACAGGTATAGGGTTTTGCAGCACGCATGACTTACAGTATTTTTGTTAGACAGTGCTTAAAAACTGAAGAATCGTCTCAATGGTTTTTGATTATGCTCCCATTTTGTTAATGACTCAATCGCTGCTTTAATATGGCCCTATGAAAGCCAACTAAGGAGCCAGAGGAGCAACTAAGGAGCTCATGCGGTTGTGTCGAGCAAAGGAAGCAACACACGTGCTGAATGACGTCACATTAAACTTATCCAAATAATGAAGAAGAATCATTTGTCTTTTAGTATTACTGTAGCTTATGTACATGTATAGTAGGATACTTTCTACATGTTTCAATTTCAAAACGGATGGAATTATCTGTGACCCAGACTTGGCATTATTAATTTGAAAACCTATAGTTGCTGATGAATAGGGACTTAATTATTGTTAGGAAGCATGCAGGTGTGGGCGTCATTTTACTTCAATAATTATGCATCATTTTTGTATTCAAAATTATCGTTTAACTTGGGTAGTCAAGTTTGGACGACTTTTGGACGGATATCAGGTGTACCTGGCACTATAGGGGTATTTAGAGGGAGGATTTAAGAATCCAACTTTGGTAGACGTGGAATCATGTGTGAAGATTCGACACATTTTAAAGGCTATTGGTACATACCTTTTGCACGCGTGACTTCAAGATTGCCAAGGTATGATTCGTAAAGTTTCTGGTTGAGTACCCATATCCTGATAAACTTATATACCTTGAATAATGCACAAAAACAAAGGGTAAATATTTGTATATTACGAGTCTGCAAAAAATAGGAATTCCGAGAGTGTATAATTATTTCGTTTTTTTAAATTTTATAAAACGTTATTTATGTAGTTTGAAACGGAAGACATCAAAACTATCGAAAAATTGACTAAAATTGAAAGCAGTCTTTTATAACGATTTAAAAATACGCGCTAATTTTAAAACTGCTTTCCACGCCCTCTGACTACCGGTTTGCCTAATAGCCCCGCCCGGCAATGTGCTCTAGGTTTTATCACAGTCGTAGATGGCAGCACCTACATGGATATTTGCATAGCCGCTTGCTCGCGTTTTGGAAAAAATGCATTTTAAGCTTTTAACGAGGTCTAGTTTTGTGAGACAGTATTTGTTTTAATAAAAAGTATTTCTTCCATTGCGTTGCGTCGCGACACAGAAGGTGAGCCGTTTTTATTAAGTTGATGGCAATAGAAATGTCTAATTCATCTCTTGCGATCTATTAGTTAGGCTTAAGCTTTTATTGATTCCAGCAACGCATTCCACTACGTATCATTCTTAATTAACTTCGTAGTAATTCAAGTATTTCTATCTGATAGAAGGTGTAAACACAGGTGTAAACTAGTGTGTTGAAAATGTCTGAAAAGCTAAAGAACTATCAAGCTGCAGGGAGCGCGCCATCGTATTCCATGGCATCATCGTCATCTAAAAAGCATTTGTCAAAAAAAGAAATTGAAGATCAGCGTAAAAAGGTGAGATTTACTCCTGTATTTACATAACCGCATTTTACTTTCATGATCATTACAATTGATATACTGTGCGTTTTGTAAATCTGCAGGACGAGGAAGCTGCAGCTGCTGCAGCCTATGAAGAGTTCGTAGCGGCATTTGAAGATTCATCCAAACATGGCAAAGCTTTCGTTCGAGGAACAACGTTTGATGCTGGAACAAGAGGTTATTAATATGATTTGACATCTTTTATTTTAAGCTGTGGGCATAGATAGAATTAAGGTGGCCGAGTGTTTATAGCATTCGGTAGACGTGGATTCGATTCCTGTCAATCATCCTTGACTGTGGTTTTTCATGGTTTCCTCCAATCCCGCTAGGCGAATGCTGGGATGGTTTTTGTTTTAAACCGGCCATTATTGTCTTCATTATCCACCCCATCCTCCTCGTTCAGGTTCCAAATAAAGGAAATGTAATTTAGTTATGATTCCGGGTCCATCATGATCACCCCTGAAGAATAGAATAGTCATTCAGTGCATTAGCTAATGCCTGCAATAATTGTAAAGTCTGTTGATATTGAATTATCCAAGCTCAGAGAAAATCCACTTTTAATTTGGCGAATATGAGGAAATCTGCAAGTACTACGATGTCTTGCTTGTTACGGCACTTTATGGATCGTTATCTGCTTTGTATTGGCTGGAGATCTTGCGAACATTATGGGATATTGTCCGTTCTCCCGCAAACACAGCATCCAGATACAAACAAATTCATGTCTTTCAAAGGAGATCATAATATTTAGCACTAAAAAGGCAGGATATCATAATACTTTCCTGCGCAACAGGATCTGATTTGGTCAATTGCAGAATTGTTTTCAGGTATTGCATGGCCCAGCGTTAATGCCTTTAAGAACAGGCTGTATAAACATTTATTTACCAACTAGATTTCTTTGGCTTCAAGCCCCTGGCTTTGCCTAGTTTTTGTTTATATTATTATTATTATTGGTTACTTTCTAAAGTCTTGGATTATTTAATGTTGCAGAGGAAAAGGCATCCCAAGAAACTGGCAAACTATACAAACCGCCAGCACCTAAAATTGGAGAGGCTGTCCAGTCATATTCTACAAAAGTTAAATCGGAGCCTAGGGATGACTCAAGGGATAAGTCAGATAAGCCTGTTAGTAGTATTTTTTATACATTGGATAGCCTTTGTTAGAATATAATAATATTTACTTATTTATTAAAAACCTGTTTATTTTTAAAAGAGCAAAAAGAAAGAAAAGGAAAAGAAGAAGAGTAATCTAGAATTATTCAAAGAAGAACTAAGAATGTGAGCTTTGAATTCTTATATTAAAAATCTAAGAAATTGGAAGAAATGTTTGCATGAATTATGTTTTATTCTTAAGAATTCAAGAAGAACGCGAGGAAAGACATAAATTAAAGGCCCAGATGAAGGATTCTCCAAAACACACGTCCCGATTTGAGACGTTTGAACCTGTTACACCGCCTAAGGGTAATAAAATAAATTAAATCGTTACAGTATTTTTAAAAACATCAATTCAACTTTTATTAATGGAAGGTAAATTGTCTATTCCAGAGTCTTCATTTGTGATAACAGAAGCAGAATACAAACCTCTCAGCTCTGGGTCGTATGACACTGGAGATCCTACGACAACAAACTTATACCTCGGAAATCTTAACCCAAAGGTTATTTACCATGACAATATAACATTTAAAGGAGGAAAACTGCAACCACTACAATTCTTAACTGAAATGTATTTCATTTGATACCGACTTTTGTTTTTACTTATAATGCAGATGACAGAGCAGCAGTTATGCGGTGTATTTGGCAAATATGGACCCTTAGCCAGTGTGAAAATCATGTGGCCAAGATCTGAAGAAGAAAAGGCAAGGGGCCGCAATTGTGGCTTTGTGGCTTACATGAATCGCAAGGATGGAGAAAGAGCTCTAAAAGGAATTAATGGTAATTACAAAATAACTCTTTTTTTGTCCTTTTATTATTTTATGTAATTTAAATTTTCTACCTATTTTACTTATCTCCAGGAAAGGATGTAATGGGTTATGAAATGAAATTGGGCTGGGGTAAAGCAGTTCCACTTCCGCCTCATCCTGTTTACATTCCTCCTGCCCTGGTAGAATTGACGATGCCACCGCCACCCTCTGGTCTGCCTTTCAATGCTCAACCAGAGAAGAAAGACAGAGAAAAGTTTAAAGTTAGTGTTACAATTGAATCTAGTTTATAAACACTTGTATGTATATGCATTTATGTCATTCATCGCTTCTCTAATAAGGTCAATGTACTTATTCAGATGTCATCAGGAGGTTCACTCTCTGGAGATGAAGAAGGAAAAGAAGAATTTGAAAGAGCAAGTAGAGCTTTATTCTTATTCTTTACTACAGGAAGGTTCAATTAATGTTAATAAATCAGTTTGCATTTTTACGATTTAGGTTCTAAATAATGCTGTTGTAAAAGTTGTGATTCCAACAGACAGGTAAATTGGCTGTTTTTCCACATTTTTAAATAAATGATTTTGAATTCTGTAGTTAACATTGTATAAGCATCATGGGTTTTGCTTTTTATAAAACTTATATAATTCAATAAGATAACACTATAGACGTTACTTACCAAATTCCAACTACATGTATTTAACCATTGATGAAGTGCAGTAATATGAGTAATGATCTCCAAGTTTACATTTTATCCATTAATGAGGGGGAAAGGAAATTTAAGCTCCAGTTTGAATTTATTCAAATTAAGTATGAAGCACTTTGTGGCTGTATGTTACATTTTTTGCTTTTTTGTGCATTTTCTTCTACATTAATTATTTACATACTATTACTGAACTAAATGATTGGCTTTTCATGGCAATTTGATGAAATGTGGAAGTTAATTTTTTTCGTTGGAATACTTTGTTTCAGGAATCTTTTGTGTCTTATTCATCGTATGATCGAATTTGTAGTTCGTGAAGGGCCAATGTTTGAAGCCATGGTTATGAATCGCGAGTTGTCAAATCCCATGTTTAGGTATGAAAAGGACATGTACGCAAGGTTATCATCAGATTTTTCTCTATTCATTGTCATCTGTGAATTTTTTTTTTAGGTTTTTATTTGAAAATCAGAGCCCAGCACATGTTTATTATCGATGGAAGTTGTTTTCCATATTACAGGTAGACAAAACTAGGGTTTAATCAAACTTCCAATTTTATCTGAAAATGATAAATCCAATTACATATCAAAGAAATACAATTATTTGGTTGAAAGTCCAGAAATAACAAAATTCCATTATATTTGGTGCCTCACTTAGGGAGATAGCCCTACTAAATGGCGTATCTTGGAGTTTCGCATGTTTAAAGGTGGATCTTGGTGGCGTCCACCTCCTATGAATCCATATTCCCAAGGCATGCCTGAAGAGCTCGTGGAAAAGCCTGAAGATCCTCAACCAAGGAAAGGCCAGTTGAGCAACAGGTATGTCAATGGCGCATTTGTTTTTAGCAGAGAATTTTATTGCATATGACCAAAAGTTTCTATCATTAAAGTTTTTCTCATTATCTTTCATTTAGCCAAAGAGACAGATTGGAAAGTATGTTGCGGACTCTAACCCCAGAGAGATCAAAAATTGCTGATGCCATGGTCTATTGCATTGAACATGCTGAAGCTGCTGTTGAGATTGTGGACTGCATCACAGAGTCGCTTCTTATCTTGCATACTGCTCTTCAAAAGAAGGTATTTCATATCACAAAAGTCTGCAAATGTTGTTAGAATTAAAATTTCATGATATATATATATATATATTTAATTATAGGTTGCACGTGTTTACCTAATTTCTGATATACTACACAACTGCAGTGTTAAAATTGCAAATGCGTCATATTATCGAAAAGGGTTGGTATTTTCATTTTTATGTTCTAGCATGTTGTTAAAATCAATGAATAATCATAGAATCAGTTATGAAATAAAATCCAGTAATGCACTCTGTTGTAAGACCTGGTCCAATTACTAAGGGAATTTTTGACTGCTTAATTTAGATTTCAGTCCAAGTTGCCAGATATATTTAAAGGAATTCGTGAAGCTCATCAGGCCATAGAAGGCAGGCTAAAAGCAGAGCAGTTCAAGGTATCAACGCCCAGTTGTTTGGCTTTAGACAGATATTGTCATACTACTTTCCGTTTTTTGGTTGTTTTTCTTTGACTTATAGTTGTCAGTCATCTAACACAAACCCCTATTTTTAGCAAAAGATTATGGGCATTTTTCGTGCTTGGGAAGATTGGGCAATCTATCCCAATGACTACCTAATTAAGCTTCAGAATGTTTTCTTAGGCCTTGTACCTACTGTAAGTAGCGACATTTTTAAAATAACACATGAATGATTAATTTAGGAATTGCCCAACCACAAAAAAATGTAGCTGAGCTAGGGCGAGGGAATGCTTTTTCAAAAAGAACAGTAATGACGATCGGCCATCTGGAATGTGTCGTAATTGTGAATTGCAGCTTGATCTTGATTTGGGGGAAATGGAAGTACCAGTCATTGAGGAGAGCGAGCCACCTCCCATCGACGATATAGATGGCATACCCATATATGATAAAATCGATTTGGATGGTGTGCCACTACAAGATTATAAGGAAGATCTCGATGGATTACCAAGTATGTGGAAGAGTGGATACAAATTTGCGTATCAAGGTTTTTCCTAGTTTTAATTGAAAACTAGGCATAATTGTAGAGGATAATCAAAGAAAATTTTATTTCAAAATATGCATAAGTTTTTTACAATAAATTGTGGATTTTTATATTTACAATGTAAAAGAACATTTTAGACAAAAAGATTAATCGTTCATTAGCAGAGGACATTTTACGACATGCTTGTTGGATAGTATTTTTTTTTTCAAAGCTTGGTTATAAAGATATTAACTTTTAACTTATTTAATGGAAAAATTCTTCTATGATAAACATTCATTTATGAGATTAAATAGTAAAAATTTGGATTATTTGAGATATTGTGTGCAGATTTGGTCTTCTATGAATTGTTTTTTCAATGTATTTTAATTTTTCAACTTTAATTCTACATTTTTTCTTTAAATAGTAATTCTTGTGTTGATTATTTTATGCAGAGGTTTGAATTTAATGGAAAATTTTCTATTCTTAGTGAACAATGAAAAAGTGAGAAAAAGTGGGCGAAAATCTTCACCCAAGTTAAAATATGCACCCTCGAAATGGGAAACTGTTGATCCCAGTGTTATAGAAGCCCAAGGTTCTTTATGTTCCAATAGACTTGCAGTTAGTTGCCATGTTCATACACTGTTTTATTAACTTTTTGCTGTTTTGTTGTAGCAATGACTACATCAAAATGGGATTTACTAGATCAGCAGGATGAAGATCCGCTCAACAAAGTAGATGAGGAGGATTTAGATGGCAGGTTAGTAATTGTTGAAATTGTACCAGAATAAAACCATTTTACCATATTCCGTTATTTGACTCTGTTGTTCGTATCATGCATTAATGTAGACCAATGGAAGATGTCGACGATTCTTTCTTTGGTTATGAAGCAAAGTCGTTGCAAGAAAACGACTCAAGGGAACGGGAAACGAATGATTATCGAGAACGAGGAGATGCAGAATTCTACAAAATGACGGAGGAAAGGCGAGCCAAGTTGAGGGAGATTGAGGTTAGTCAAAATACATTGACCAAAAGTGATCTGCCAAATTAAGCGCTAGGTGGAAAATTTTGAATTCATTGGAGAACTGGGCAGTTTAAAATAAAAATGTGCACAATTATGCTTTTTAAATCTATTATTTTTGCCTGAATTGTGCTTTATTAATTTTTTTTTAATTTGCAGCTGAAAGTCACAAAGTTTCAGGATGAATTGGAAGCTGGAAGGCGGAGCCGAAAGCCTGAAATGACTATAGCCCAGCAAGTGGAACACTATCGTCAAAAACTGATGCGAAAGGTATTTGAAGGGTGAAAAATAACTTAATACATGTTGGTTCTCTGGGCTGCTATATAATTTTACTTTGTTTATTTAGGAGAGAGAAAAGGAAGAAAATATGGAACGCAGGAAAGATCACCATCGTTCCATATCTCCAGATGGCTCTTTATTGGACAAGAGATCGAAACACAGCAGCTCACCAAGCCCAAGACGAGCACGCTCCAAATCACCCAAGGCTCCGATTCCGGTACAGCGGTCCAGGTCTAAGTCGCCACCACGAAGACATCAAAGATCGTTTTCTCCACGGAAACCGTCACACAGGTACATTTGCAGGCCTAGGTGGGGAAAATTACATGCAGAATTACAGGAAGCAACATAGCTATAAGAAGTGTAAATTCTTAAAGATGATCAGCTCTAAAACTGCTAATTTAATAAGGACCATAGCATAAGGCTTTCCTTGTTTGATTACATTTTTAAATTTGTTTTAATCACAAGTGCTTTTCTTCCTGTTTTAAAATATGCAACTTCTCGTTATTAATGTTAGTTTTCAAACTTATTAAATTTCTTAGGTCCCGCAGTCGAAGTCCCAAACGAACAAGGAGAATATCACCATCACCTCCTGTTCGCCGCAAGAGGTCTAATTCACGGTCACCCAGTCGTAGGTCTCATAAATCCAGAAGGTCAAAGCATTAATCAGTAAGCCACGTTACTCATTTACTATTAATGAACATGATCAATTCCATTTCACACCTAGCCCTCTCTTCTGACCTCATAGATTCTAAAGCTGTAAATTATGTTGCTTCATACATTGTAATTGGCATTGCGCGATTCTATTCTTACAAGCTGGAAAATAAAATTTCAGAACTTTTTGTTTTTATTTAACAAGTTTTCTCTGGTTTATGAGGTTAAAGTCAAAATCATAGTATGGTACATGTACGTGTAGTTGAAACCAAACGGTACTCGAGTACGTGGCAGATCCAATAAACACTGCTCCCAGAAATGAAGGCACACTTTGAAATTGCTTATTTTTGGAATCGCTACTACAGTTACACACCACTGAACTTCAGGGAATATTACTGGACCTAATCTGTTGTGGTGCTCCGAGATATTTACCTAAAAGCTGAACGTTACATCTTGGACATTCTGGAACGCCATGTTGTGCCCCACAATGGCTTGGCTGGCAAGGAGTCCAGACCTAAATCCCATTGAGCATGTCTGAGAGGACATCCACGCTAAATCCTTAATCTAGAGGACGTGGGATGACGTCTTGTTGAGTTATGGAACAGATTGGACCAGAATGACATTAGGTCCCTTATTTTGGTTATGGGTTGCTGATGTCAGACTGTTATTGACAACAGTATTTTTTGTGTGTGCCCATATTCGTGGTTGGCAGATTTCCAAACTGCGGTTTTTCCCCCAACGTTTTTCCATTGTTGATTTTCTTGACCCATTGCAATGTGTGAACATTTCATTTACACTCTTAAATGATACACAATGAATGTACAAATTTATTTTATAATACATTTGTGGGTTGTGTGTGTATTTTCAAGTGGTTTGTTGTTGTTTGTTTGTTTGATAATTTTTAACATTGGCCTATTTCTGCTACACGAGGGGTAAACACCAACACCAGGGGATGTGCTAGCGTCACCCACCTGGGAATTTGCCTACGAGGGGGGACTTCCACCCCCTCAAGAGGGATCTTTAACGTGCAGAGATCAACAGGAACTACACGGGACCTCGGTTTAAACTCTCATCCGAAAGAGCCGCCACTTAAAATTTTTTTCTCACCGACCTCGACCGGGGAGCGAACCCCACTAATTAGGATCGAGAGGCAAGCGTGCAAACCTCTCACCCAACGGCGCCGGTTTTTCAAGTGGTGCGGTAATTTCTGAGGGCAGTGTATCTTTACTGGTACATGTATTCTTTGGGAATTACAAGCACGTCTATAGAATGCTCATCAATATACTGTATAGGGATGTTACAATATATCAGTCCTCAATTTCAGGTACATGTACAGGTCATTTGAGGTCTCCAAGGGTCGGCCACGACAGAATGCATAATAATTGTAAAATTAAAGTGATTTGACACATACATGTACTTGTATGCAACGCAGAAAAAGTTATAACGAACAGGTACGTCAGTTTCTAAACGCCATGAAGTACCAATTAAAGGTGAATAATAGGAAGTTAGTCTATGGTCATTGTTTTTCATGTTCTAAAATCGAGAAATTGTCCCACTTTATTTGCATCACATTTCCCTTTTTCATAAAAATATAACTATGAAAAGTAACTATTGATAATGTGCACCTACTGTATACAATGAAAATGGTTTTAATTTTCACTTTTATTTTTTTTTTACAAAAAAAAGACCGGAAATTCCAGTGGAGGACAATTTTTTTCTTAGTGAGAAATTTAAACTTTACTGTGTTTATGGGTTGCCCTAATATTGTTAGCGCGTATGGGATTTTAGCTACAGCGCCCTGAGCGTCTAGCAGCGGAACACCACAGAATACTTTAAAGTTTAAAATAGTACACTCAGTTCAGTGCGCGCGTAACTTCGTTTTCCTGAGACTTGGATACATGTATTTTAGCTATCAAATATGGTTTGCCTTTTAATCGTAAGTAACACATTGTATATTTATTTCAAGTCTTTATATAGTCATTGCTTAAATTGCATATATTTGTATGGTTTGTCGTAAAGAATAAGATTTGTCATTCGTCCATGCGCTCCGCGCGGAAAGCTGTAGTTTTTCTTGGAGTCCTATCCAATGCCAAACTCAATGAAGTTGTTAAACAACTCCCAGAAGATAATGTAGTGCACGTACTTATTATGCAAATTTAAAAAATTAATAAACTGATATCTTGAGTTAAATTCGATTTCACCTATCTACGCACGTCATATTTGTATACATGCCTGTAGACGCCGGCTCGATTTCAGGAATGACAGGAATGTGAATGGAAAAGAAATATAAGGATATGTAAACTTTCTTTTTGAGGAATTCTTCCTACATGCAAAACCGAGGGTACCAAAGTCTGCGTCCTAATCCGAACCGTTTTACCACTCTGCTAATCTAGGTTGGTAGCATTATTATAGGGGTCATTCTTCAAAACATCCCAATGCATAATTTTGAATCGGCAGCTCGTATGTAATGTCGTAGCTCATGATGTAATTTTAAAAAATATTTATTTAAATAAATGGCACATTTACAAGAATTGCAATATAATATAACGTGTATGTATATATATATGAAGGCTATCATTTTTGGTTGTATGCATATATGAAATGGTGAATACAATTTGTAGACTTAAATATATATATATATAGCTAATAATCTCAGGCTGGAGATTGTGGATCTGTAGGCTACTTGCGCAACAATCTTTGAAAGTAAAAAAAATTGCAGTTGGTAATTCGATCCAATAAGAAATTAAAATTATGCATCATGTTCTTCATTGGAATTTATGCCAATAAGGGATTCTGTCTGTTCTCTATCCACATCACGTATCCTAGGAAAAAATTCAGATGGATTAATTTACAATATAAACAAAATATAAACATTTTGCAAAACGTTTATATACCTAGCTGTTTTTCGTCGATGGCAGATGAAGTGTAATAGCCGTTTAAGGCACTCCATTACTGGATCCCAATTCTCATATCGAGCCAGTAAAGTAGTAGCAAAGAATGCAATGAAAACTGGTGCTATGCCAATGAAGAATGTCATGTTGTATGTGACTTTTTTCATCAGCATATCAGCAGCCATTGTCATCGGAATGACCAGACATAGAGATAACGTAGCAATCAAAGAAGATGTTAAGAAACACCCCCTAAAGAAGATAATGTATTATTAATTAATCCATCCCACCTATACAGGCTTTAATAATTTTGGGTAATGAAATGCTCACCATAGCCACAGAAGGTCAGACAGTACAGTTCCCACTAGACCATTTATAACTAATAGCAGCCACTGTTTGCCAGTTGGACACTCAAAAGTTTCCAAACCAGTATAATGCAAGATAAGAAGTCCTGGCCATAGTGTCAACAAACAAAACAGCCCAACAAACCCTAAATTCAAGATTATTTAAAATTACTAAAGGGATATTCTGTAGGCTATGTGAGAAGGTTTCAAGCAATTAATCTACATACCTAAGAACATGGCTATATCCATTTTTTCTTCACTCTCCACTTTTCTTCTGAGAAAAACCAGATACATAGCATAGAATAGTGAACCCAAGATAGCCCATATGGCACCGGCTGGCACCTTTGCTTCAAAGGACATATCAGCCATGCAAACAAGAACAACGCCTCCAATACTGGAAAAGAAAAACAGTTTAGCAGTGTAGCAGATATATTTCAACGGTTATCATATACATGTATCATGGAAAATGACCTAATAAGAACCGAGACGATTTTGGAAAGTGTAAGTCGATCGCCACTATTTGCAGGAAATATGGCTGCCAGCATCAGAGTGAATAGACCAGATGTTGAAGATAAGGAATTCACAATACCAGCTTCAGTGTCGGCTAATGCTTCTTGGTATGATACATTCCCAATAAACCACTACATTGATCAGAAATAAATACATACAATTGAGACCATGATAATGCAGGCAGAATTATGAGAACGCAAAATCTATGACATACCATTCCCATGAAAAATGCAGCAATCTTTGCTACTTGTTTTGTAGTTAACTTATTAGCAAGACGTTGAGCCAATTCGTGGGCCCTGACAGAAGCTGTATAAGACAGCCTAGCTAGGACGGCATCTTCAGCTTGTGACTCTAAAATTGATTCATTAGAACGCCATTCAGTCTTAGAAAATAAATGATCCCCTATAGAATGGCAATTCTCCAGCATTGGTCACTAAGGTACGGAGTTACCTTGTACATACCTGAAAGCTGCCGAACTTCAGTTATTTTGGAAAAATGGACACTTTTAGACTTGGCTAGATCTGGAAGGATAATGAGGATGAATGTATAATGAATGATAATTAGTAGGCTATTATTGTGACTGATCCTCATTGTGATCAACTACAACTCTATTATTTTTTAGGATTTGACACAAAAAACTGATATGATCTTAAACAAATCATATGAAAGGGATAACATATGATTTCCTGTGCACGAAAAAAGTTTCTAATCTGAGAAACTAGACTATAGGCCCCAGTCGTGGTAATGCTAAAATGTCTGTCTGGTCGGACCTTACTGAAAAGTTGCAATACTGTGAATTTTGTTAACATCGTTCCTGTTCGTAGAAATGAATTATACATTACTAGATAATTGGTCATCTGATTCAGTGCCACTGCTTTTGTCTCCACCATCGTGAAACTTGATAGGAACAAAGGTTGAATCGCCCTAAATCATTGAGATAAAATTTCACACGAATTCTTGCGTTAAAGAACTGATTTTCTGAATGATGAAATATATATTTACCGAACTTACAATCGGAAGATCCACATCGTCGTAAAGTGGCTGATTCTCTTCCTGATTTGGGTCTATATACTAGTTGATCATGGAGATAAAATTGAAGGAAAATCATCAAATGTCGATCAGTTGTCAAGTGTTGTGACTTCTGGCTTGAGAAATGAACTTACATGATTCACTGGCTTCTTGCAACACTGTTGCCTCCATGGTTTCCATACTACAAACCCGACTAAATATATGATAAACATCGACGACTTCACATATGTACTAAAATATGGCTTGCGGTAACCTTCCGTTTTGAAGAGATACTGAAAAAAAGACAATACTTATAAATATTTCCCAAATGGTATGGACGGCTATATCATCCGCTCATACTCGCTCTACGATCCATTAAGGTCACTTCATTATACCGCAATTACCTCGGTTAGTTCTGCAGAAGCAACCCATATGATATCAACCAGAAGGAGAATGGAAACTCCTATACACAAACGCTGCATTTTAGACATCTTTCAGTTTGACTCGCGATTAATATTATTTGTGTTTTTTCCTCATGGCCTATATAATTGTTAATTAAAAGGATACTATGGTCTAAAAATCCGTGTAGCACAGTATATATTAAAAGTGCTTATAGTCAGCATCAATCCATCGTGTTGATGTTGATGGCGGCCATTTTGTTATGGGTGCGGAACGTGGCAGTGCGACGCCCCTATGGGGATGTTTCCTTGTTTGAATTTATTATCGGTCATATGATGACTGGTGTGATGTCTGTATTGACTTTAGTGAAAGCATGTGGATCGATGAGTTTGAAATTTCATCAGTATTGTATATCCAGCGTAAAGGTATGTTAATAAATATTGGTCTTTCAAACGTGTATGAATCTCAGACGGCTAGCATGTTTAATTTACACCATTGATATTGCCCACGCGTATTTTAATGCATGTACATGTACCTACACATAGTGTTAATTAGCTAATCAAATCCTCCTCGTAGATGCAGAAACGAACCAAAATATGCCGACTAGCATGCGTCAAACTCAGCTCTATACTAATATCATACATTATGGCGTATTGTCATGGATTATCCCTATTTGCAGCCAATTTTAACCCTTCTAGGCCAGGTTGCCAGAGGTTACAATGACCTCTTTACCTTCACTACCGTTGCCATGGGTTACCCCATGCGGCGAAGCATGGCAGTGGGGCATCCTCTTGCTGTAGACAGAGGAGGCAGCACTGCAACGGCATTTCCTCATTGATGGGGAGAGATGCTAAGGTGGACCAGGACTGGTCCCATCATATTTAAGCCCCTACTTTCACTAGGATACAAGAACAAGTACCACTTTTACCAACTGAAATTAACGTGAGCATCTATGCTCAGGCCATTTCCCCCATTATTTTCTATGCAACTTAGCTAATTGTATCTTAAATATACTGAAATTGTAAACTTGCTGAACTTAACTTTTTGAAACTTAAATTAAATCACCATTCTGTGCTTATAAAATAAGATCATATTTTATTCTTATAAACTTACCGTGTCTTTATTAACGCGACATTGCTCTTCACCTTCGAATTCCTGGAAGCAGAAAACAGAAAGGACTTAAATGTCAAATTATTTTACTGCAAATTTGAGCAGTACACGAACTTTTCCGTAGAGCCTACATGTACTGACAATTAATGGGACATAATTCTTGTGTCTCCCTCGCAACATGTGTGTATCACAGTTTTACTGTATCACATTACTGTGGTAATGTGTTTGTCTCAGCCAGCATGGTTCAATTTTAGCTGTGTGCTTATGGCCTCTGAAGCATTTAAAATGTCACAGGTCGACGCCTTTCGTGTTTGCAACTTGCATCCGCAAGGAAGGACAGATTAGCAAAATGATTCATCGGCAAGGACTTGATATGGGAGCACAAATGTGATTGACTTCATCTTGCACTATGCACTTTTATAATTTCAATGCCATCATGCGGAGAAAAGCTTGTAGTCTAAGCATGGAGCGTTTACATTCGATTCTAAGATGCATGCCTCTTTTAACAACTAGTACTATAGAAACTACAGTATTATACTGTGTAGAAGCATTTATAAAAGTGCACCTTGGAATCAAAGGAATACAATACTAGTAGTTCATTCCTTGACAGCATGCAAAAAATGAAAAATGTGCATTACACATTATGACATTGTGGTTAACAACAACAAAAATGTATGCTACCCTGATGAGACTGATGTCAATGTGTTTTTAAAATTTTCATATGATTCTTCATCTAAACAATGTAGGCCTACTCATTTGTCAGGGAAAAAAACTTTGCAAGTTCCAGTTCACCCTGAAATGTGAATAATCTACGTACACTATATTAATTAACCGTTCATACAGATTTTATCCACATTTGCTTCAGTATATACACAAACTATTTATAATAGAATTCCAATTTCAACTATCCAATAAAAAGAAATACCGTAACAAAATGAATGCAAAACAAAGTATGAAAGATGATCAATTCTGTGATATTTAGCCCGGAATCGGAGCTTCTTCGTAAAAGTCTGGTTCCTCAGTCACATCCTTCACCTCAGTTTCAGCACTATCCAACTAGAAATGAAATGCCTTATACATTATTTCTATTTACCATAGCTGTCCTTAATAATGACAAAAAACTGAAAACCACTTACAGCCTTCAGCTCATCATTTGTAAAAATTAAAGTGAGCTGACTCCGGAGTGGAAGCATCATGAGTAGCACAAAAGGCAGAGCAATTGCTGCCACTGAAGACTTAATAGCCCAAAGCAGTGCAAAACACAGCAGTTGAATAATGGTGAATAAATGCATTCGCCAAGTTTCAACCTAATATGTGTACAAAATAAACATGGTTGTAAAATGTAAACCAATTATATTACATTAAGTACTGTAATGGTCACAAGAACTAAGATAACTCTCACCTTATGTACATAAGCGACTTGTGGATAATGTTTTGCTGGCACTAAGAACAAGCGCAAGCGTTCAAAGAACTGAACGCCATTCATTGAAACAACTCCCATATAAATAAAAATGCCAAACAGGACGGAAAATGGAATTATGCGCAGGAGATTCGTCATTAGCACGGAAAATCCTGAAGAAAAATAGAAGTATGAGAATTTTGTTAACCATTGTATTTATTTTTTATTAGTTTTTAAATCTACTAATGTTGGCTAACTTCATTGACACCATACTGTGTGCATGAAAACTGCTTCACACTAATCTACAATCTAGTAGGCCTACATGTACATCTGCCTATTGACTAGATAAAAGGTTGCGGACTATATTCTTTTTATAGCACTGTTTTTGACAATTTTTAGGCCTAAGGCCTATATATAATTAATCCGTTTATATGAGGCCCCTTTTTGTGAAACCCAGCCAATATTATAGAGAAAAAATAGCCTTCATAGCTCTTTCCCTCTCTCCAATAAGTTATTTTCAGGCGATTGATTAAGCAGTTTCTCTGAACTATCTGATATTATTTGAGTTTTTCTTTTTAGCCAATTTCCCCAGATAATATGGAGTTTGCTGGATTTATGTCAAAGTAAAATGTAAAGTTAATTGCTAAAAATGGGATTGTTTCTTACCGACCATCAAGCTAACAAGCAAATTTGTAATTCTCTGGTCCTTTACGTCTAAAATGTGTGGTTTGTCGCCAGGAGCATGTGTTCGGCTCATCACAGTCAGACTAAGAATGTGGGCAATGGCACGGACGATTGCGGCCGACATCCATGGTCCACCGATTGTGCTGCTCACCAAGTTCAAAAAACACATCAAAAGGATATCCAAATGGAAACCTGTGCCCTTCTTGAGCATTCTTTCTTTTTTTCCCATTATGAGTCTGAGAAAAATGCAATTAAGATGAATTTTGTCAGTAAATTTTCAATCCTGCTGAAATCCCAAGCTATTTGAAAGTTTGTTTACTACTTACTCACAAATTTGTACCTCCATAAATAACAAAATAAAAAACAATAAGGCAGGAAGAAAGGCGGCAAATATTTGCCAGACTGGCATCCTGCGATCTTGCCCCATTGGGTTAATTACCCAACCACGGGCTGTTGGATCACTGGGAGTTAAACCTTTTGGAACACTGAGTTTCTGAATGTGACAAACAAAAGTAGAAATTATTATACTATTGTACCATTCTGTAGGTTAGATTTCCATAAACTGTACATATACCTCAGTGTAAGTATCTTCAATAAGATAATCCAAGCAAACCATAGTAGCTATGGCAATTGGAACCCCAAAATCTCCCAAGGCCCTTCGTGCCTGCAATTGCAAAAAATGCATAAAATGATTGTCTTTTGGATTTGAAGAAGCAAGGTTGATATAGCAAGCATGCATGTTAAATAAGGTAGGTAGGGCAAACAGTTGGCATCATATAGCCTATGTATAAATTTTCAACAAAATCCACAAGACAAAACTACAACAATGCTATATGCCATCCCCATAAATTTCATGGAGTTCGTTTTAATCATTCAGTTGCATCTTTTATACCATCAGGTCTGCTAAGTATTGAGCTACATTTGCTGGCAGAATGTAGACAGTTACCATGGAAAGAGTAATATAACATGAAAGAGTAATATATTATTTTGGGCCCCCTACATTACAGAAAACTCTGATAACGGTTTTGACTTTCTTACGAAATAATTCACTGGAGTTCACTTACAGTTCTACCCAAGTAATGACTATTTCGAAACTGCCGGAGAAAATAAGCTATAAAAAACGTGCCGAGCATGAGAATCATAGTCAACAGCGCTGTGTTGGGCTGATTCTTAATAGGCGTGGATGCAGTTGTTCTCATTGTGAGAAAATCTGTTGAATTGGTGGCTTGCGTTGAAATGTTTTCCATGACCATTGTTGCTACAGCAAGAAGGCTCCTAGCAGGTCGATCAAAGGCACTTAAGGAGCTTGCAGCACTATTTAATTCCGTTGACCAATTGTTTTTGCCCGTGGTGTTAGTAATATTATTAACTGTAGAACTGGAATTCCCACTATTGTCTTCTATGAAGCAATAGGTCTTGCGAAGTGGATGTTCCTGGAAAACCTAAATCATTTGCACATTAAGTATGGGGTTTCTCATTTGTTCTTCCGGAAAATTCAAGAGTACATTAGACGCACCTGCACGAGCTTGGTCATACTTTCATAAATATAAATAATGGAAATAAGTGCGGATAAAATATCCTCAATGAATCTAGTAAAGTAGCGAAGGAAAAAACTTCCTTCCACTGCCACGACCATCGTAGCGATTATTGTTAGCCATATGCCAACCCATAGTCGCATTGGCAGGAACTCAATTCCGTAACTTTCACAAAACTATAATAGGTTGAAAAACAGTAGAAAATATGAGAATTAGGCCATTTACAGAGATTATGGATATGCACGTAGAAGTTACAAAATTTACTTGAACTGCTACCCTGGACCACATACTGTAAATAAACTTTCATCAAAGAGCAGCACTGGACCGGTAACACCAATGATCATGAGAGGCTGGGCAGCGAGCAAAGAAAACAGTACGCCACAAATGGAAGTTGCAACCATTGTTTCAGAAACTCCAATCAAATTATGTGTTTTGTTACCTGCGGAATAGTGAAATTTTACCATGAATATTTGGTACTGTAATAACGAACATTAGAAGTTTGAATTGGTTGTTAAACTTACTGAGAATACCACCGAAACTAATAGCACCAGATAAAGCAGCAAAGTAAATGAAAATTGTGGCCGAAACGCACTGAAAGTTGAAGGCATCTGTGATATCAGTCCAGTAAAGTGGAAAACGTCGCTTAATGTCCCTGATAAGACCTCCGAAAGGCCTCTTGGTTCGCTGTAAAGGATCGTCAGAAGGCTTTTTGCGATCATCATCTTCAGAAAGCAAGGCTGGAGATTTGATTAAGCCCATTTTTTTTAACATTGAAATATAATGATGAAAATTGGGTACATAAGTATGAATGATAAATCCTACCAATTTTTTCTTTATTGACTTTGCGTTTCCTCATGTTGATTTCCTCAGTTTTCTTTTGAATTTCACTTATTGGCAACAAGGACTTGTCGTGCCAATCACCAGGAGGTAACACTATACTGTCATCCAAGAACTCATTGATGGCCCGCATAAGATCTTTGCTATCGTCGGCTTTGTATGCCGCTTCATGGAACGTCTGCAAAATGCATTTTATTTTATTTAGAAAAATCGCATACTTTATTGAAGTGTTACGTGTACATTGATCAAGCATTTTCAACGAGGAAGGCCTCATGCTTTTGCGAGTAAAATAGGCTATAGAAATAAACAAAATAGGTTTATATTGACATGCTAAATTTGCAGCAATGTCTTACCCTGTTGGACATTAAAGTAGATATTGAGCGACCAATTTCATGATAATCCAAGTCGCACTGTGTTGGGCCCAATAAAATGAACATGAACCTCACAGGTACTGGAACCTATAACCGAGATTAATATTAAAGCTATTAAATATGAGTGTCTGGTTAAATAATGTAGTTATATTCATTACAAGTAGGCCTACAAAGTGAAACTGACCTCTAACAGTGTTGGCAAAACGGTACCTTCTGCTAGTCGTACGAATGCTATCGTTGGCTGCTCCAGAAAATCCACACCACCAACCAATACTGTGGTTGCCTCAGCACCACCTGGTATCTTTTTCATGATGCTCATATCGATAGCCTGCTTCCGTAAGTCATCTTGTGAACTGTTGCTGGTGTGCAAGCTATCGGTTTCTTTCATGTCGATCTAATAAAAATAATCCTTTAAAATGTTATGGCTGAATAGAACATTGTCTAAGGGGAATTCTTTAGCTTTTGCATTTGGTTTTGATGTACATGTAGGCCTATGCCATAAGACACTTATATTGAAATTGTTACCGAACAATGCCGCACTGCTACATTTTCATCGATAGGAGAAACGATATTTCTGGACAAGTCTACTTCAGTCTTGTTTTTCTCCTTGGCCATTTTCACTGCAAAATCGATCGTAGTAGCATGGTTGTCATTGTGAGGAACGCTGAATGAGACACTCTTCTGGGGCCTGCAATGAATTTGAGATTAATTTAATTCTTAAAAGAAAAAGGAGCTGGTTTCAAATTTATTACACTCACTTGGGTTTATCATCCGCAAGTGACATCAAGCTATTATAGCCAGAAAAGTTTCTCCTCAACCCAAACTGAAACTGCCTATGTTCATTGACGTGCCTGTGCCGAAGCAGGAGCGCCCTCATTACAGCCCCTAGTTTAATTAATAATAATGCAATAAGTGATAATTTCAATAGCAGGAAAGTTGATTTGGCGACTAGATGACCATACCTTTATCGTCTGCATTGATTTGATCATTGATGACCATTTG
Organism: Megaphyllum sjaelandicum; assembly: GCA_034698745.1. Lineage (NCBI taxonomy): Eukaryota > Metazoa > Arthropoda > Diplopoda > Julida > Julidae > Megaphyllum > Megaphyllum sjaelandicum. The sequence continues at coordinate 39,589 of JAQGBX010000121.1, forward strand.
TTCAACGACTCTGTATGCGATTCCTGGTAGATCCCTTTCCTCCAAATCCAATAAAACCGTGCCTACAAATTAATAGTTTTATGAATTTTCTCGCAACATCCTTGTCAGATTCAAGGGAATGGGATGTTCTTGCTGATCAAAATTTACCTTGATCAAGACACTTCCTCAAATTCAGTAGACTATGAAATGATAAAGGCGCCACATGAGGCTTGCCCCAGCGATTAGCCCCCTCTTCTAAGTCTTCTTCATATTTGATCCAGCGGGCAGTTTCCTTCCACTCCATTTCACCTTCAGCGCTGAACAATTCATCCAATTCAACAAATACCTGTTGGGAAATAGATGCAGGGGGTAATTTATTGACAGTAGCAAATTAAGAAAGCTTACAGTGAATTAAAGTTTCCCTTACCTCGTGTGGACTCCGGTCGTACATCTTCTTGTTGAGTGGTAAGGTTTTCATCTGTTTCAGGTTGCCATCCTTGCTTCCAACATGAATGAACGAACTGACAGCACTCTTGGCTTGAATTTTGTGCCGCCGAATGCCACGAACATCTTCAAATCTGTGACCTGAAGCATTGTGTTGCATTTTTTTAGACAGCAAGTGGTTTAATCGAATGTATACATCACAGTATAATTAATGTTTTGAATTAAGTTAGCTCTAATTAAACATGCAAAAAGTTACATGTATGAGAGTAACTGAAATGAACCTGTTAGCATGTCATATAGGCCAACTTTTATAACATACAATACTTTTCTTATATTCTGTCTGATTTGCCAATTCAAGGCAGTTTTTTTAAAAGTCAAAACAATTCATTTTGCAGATAAATTAATAATGAATGTTTAGATTTTGTCCAGGAATGCTGAGCCTTGATTTCAACAACTTTGCATACTCACTGGCCATTTCGTCAAGATCGCCTTGTTGCAGTAAGATTGCTTCATCTGGTTCTGTTGGAACACGCTTTGGAGTGTCATCACTGCCGTTGAAATCAATCCCTGTCCACTGCCGCATTGCTGGATCTTCTTCACGATTGTGTTTGCGGTGATGATGGCGCGAATGCCTGCCATGTAAAATGGAAAAATTGGATGTCCTTACAAGAATAAAAACTAACTGAAAAGTATTGATATTCACTTATGACGTCTATGCCGATGTTTCTCTTCGTTTGGTCTGTCAGATTCTGCAGTTGGTGTGTCTTCGCCCTCATCCACCTCTTCATTTCCTGCAAATTGGGCCCACCATTTCTAATGAAGTTATGTTGCAAATGATTTCGAACTTTAAGTAGATGGTCTTTTTAGAACAACACTTACCAACTTCAAATTTAACCCTACCCTTTGCGGCAATTGCTTCAGGCGACATTTCAGGCGATAGATGAGGAAAACTTGAGCTGACCACCGGCGCGCTATTAATATTCAGGCATATTTAGAAGCAAATATATATATATATATTTAAATTTAAGATTCCTAAATAAAAATTAGGAGTTTTCCCATTATCTACCTATCCACAATGGGTATTTGTTCGCCTGTTTTGTTCGACAAAAGTGGCGATGTTTCGACGGGTTCTTCATCTTCTTCAACCACATTTGTGGTGACTGTTTTTCCATCTGCTTCGACTTTTCCACCGCCACCATCATCACCGACATAAAATCCAACTTCTTGCAAAGAAGGTGAATGAGGAGAATCATTATTGTCGACCGAAGTGGATCGACTAGTTACTGCTGACTGAAATGAATTTCAAATAGAAAACTTGTCACAAAAATATCCATAATCAATAGTTAACCAGCAACGTGTCGTGTACATGTTTTTAGTAGTCGTGAGATAAATTGTCTCATAATATTGGCAGGAAACTACCATTAAAAACATCTTCGAGGCTTCTTTTCCACTTTATCAATCCCATTGTCATTTTGTACATATCTGGTTGTCACTATTACATGTACTTAATAACTTCCATACAAAATAGGCCTACCTATTTGTCAACTATTTTATCCAATTTTGATTTTTTCCTAATTTACCGCAATTTGTTACTACTCTTAGTTTATAAAATATTTGAATGGCATTTAAAATTATCCGTTGTTAAAAAATCTGATGAGAGATTCAAAGGATTACTGCTTGCACACTTTATGTTGAATTAGCTGAATTTTAAAGACTATTCTATGTTTTCGTTGTACTTATTTAATAGTTTTACTGAACGAGTTCCTCTGATAAAGGTCTTCGTATGCTTCTATTCAAGTTATCTGTGTTTAAAAAAGCGAAAACGAGCGTGTGCGGTTCTATTTCTAGATGAAATCTAGTCTACTGGTTGAATTATCTTCTCATTTCGAAATTATGACCATTGCTGAAAGCTATCCTAAAAACATGAGTTTATTTTTTTGATGCGTTTACGACGCAACGTAGAGCTGATTAGCATTTGTACTAGTAAATTGATTCCACAATAAGAATGGAAACTATTCGTGATAAGCATCTTTCCCTTAACTTTCAATTTCTGTGTGAATTTTGGATCTGTAGGTGAATGCCGTTTCCTTGGATTAATTCCAAAACGTCTGGCCTTTTCTTTTTATTGTTGAATTTTCCATTCTTTTTCTCTTGTATTTTGCTTACGTTTGCCTGGTTTTAGGTTCTTATTCGGTTTTTAGTGAGCCCTGGGCAGGCACAGTTACAGGGACCACTGGTCAGTCCCTTGTGGTGCAAACACCTGAGGTCAAGTTGAGGCCACACGAAACTAAAAGCGCATGACTCTGGTATCCTTTTGAAGGTGCTCGAACCAGTATTAATCATCGCAAGTAGATAAAGGGTAAACGTTGAGCGCTCCAGGTGCTTGTAATTGTAATACTAGTTGTTGTTGTTCTTCGGTCAAGGATAAATTCTTTTCTTTTCTCGCAACTGCACAATGCCCGACTGTGTACGCGTGTCTAGTTGAAAAGTGTAACAAGTTTGCACTAACTTTATGCAAAAAATACCACCCTAACCTCGTTGAGCCCCCTTAACTCTTTTCTTTATCTCGCTTTAAGGTTGGCCAGTCAATGACTTCTTCGAAAATTTTGGACCTGTCTTTCATAAGTGCTAAAATAGCTTGTACCTGAAAATAGAGATTTCTTAGAGATTCCTTAGAGATTCAGATAATTTTTTTAATATACACGTGTATGCATATTGGATAATTTATGCCAGCATCATATTTTTTTTTCTAAAACGTGAATCGTATCAATTTGCAATATTACCTATGAAACGAATTTACGTGGTAAATTAGTAGATTTAAACCAATCTACTTTTAAAATATTTAAGCTGGTTCATTTTGCAAAAATCTCCCGTTTTGAAATCCAGCATGACCATTTTTCTGTCCAAAAAAATTTAGCTAACAAATTCCGTTTGAGGTGACTTAAACAAATCTTGCAACTTAGACTTAAACAGTTTTTTATGCTGCTTTTTTTTTCAAAGCTGCTTTTAAGAAACGTCCATACACGTAGAAACTTCGTGCAAGACTGTCTACATATAATTGCAATATAAATCTAATGACAAAATTGCCTTGTCACTTAATTGATATTATCAAAGATTAGCTTAAGCTGACGATACTTAAAATACCAAATCTTAAAATGTTCGTCTACTTATGAGGAAGCCTTTGTTTTCGGAATTTCATGGTCTTCTCGATCCACAAAGTTTACCCATGCCGTTTTAAGAATTTCATTTGCATTGGAATATGCGAAGTGTATTGAGCAACGCTAACGCTTAGGAGAATAAAACTGAAATAATAATGTGGCAAATGCTTATGAAAGGACTTTGCCTGTGGCCAACTTTCAAGAAATCTCTTAGATACGTTGAAATTATGGCATCTGACACATATCATATATAATTATTTGCGCATAGTCCCACGACTGGTTAATGTCTGGAGGCTGTTCATTGTTAGAGCAAATATGCAGACCTCGTGTCTGCAACTTTATTCCCGTAGGTCATTTTCTCGTCATATTAACATTTTTGACTAAAAGTAGTATGGGGTGATTTCAAGTTTGCTTTTTTTCTCCCGACTGATTATTTTGCGCATGTGTAGGCCTATCTGAAGCACTGTCATCACCTCCAGTATTCATTTACAAATGTCTTTCACAATACTATGTATATCACTAGCCGTCGTGTTCTAAACAATCAACTTTCTTAAGAAAATTCTCTTCGTGACTTTCATTTTAACCACTTTTTTTTTTTCGGAAAACATTGCATCGTATTGTTAAATCACTCATATTGGCATGTCTATTGTCCATAATGAAGCAGCGATGCAATTAACAGCAATGGATATCAGTGTAGCAATAAAACGCGTTTTAATATTGTTCTGAACAGGGCGTGTTCCACTCGCCCAAATTCATGTCCTAACCTAATTAACCTATTATTACCTAAACAAGTAGAATTTAACAATCATATGACCTTTTCTAACTTAATCTTACATTTGCACGCCTATGCAAGTTCCCTAATTTGCATACTGTATACAGTATACAATATATTTGACATTTATCTTTCAAATTGGTGGAGGTTTTCTCTAGAAATACGCGATTGAATTCAGTTGAAAAGGAAATGTTCTGAAAAATGGATGCGACAATTGATACATGTAAGTGTTGAAACTTATTATAATTGCTAGGTTCTTTTATAATGTACCATTTCAAGGTTTTTTAAAAGCCTTTTCAAATTCAGGTTATACATGTAGCCTATATATTGTAAGAATCATTTTTAAATTCCCCGGGTAAATCAGCGATTGTCTAGTCAAACATATTACGCTCTTAGGGATAATATATTAATACTTACACCGTACACAGTATATACTGTACTGTATATCGATCACATTTTAAGAAACACAGATATGATTGCAAAGTACAAGAACAGTAAACAAACTCACGAAATTGGGATAGCTGGATGTTGTTTGTACTGAGGGCGATCGATCTCTTGCATCTTGCACATCCGATTCCGAATTCCTGGACATACGCCTTCTCATGGATCGTGAGTGAATTGATTTCAGAGGGTGGTGCATATGAGGAAAACTTTCGGCTCCTCGATGCACTACAAGAGTAATATTGCCCATGTTAGAGAACAGAATAAATTCCGGACGCTGGATTTGCACCTGAGCGTGAAATTGTGAATGAGAAATATGGAGTGCTATTTAAATGGTGGGAAACTTTTCACAGTAAAAGTGTTGTTAGTCATATTTAATTTGCACTGTTGTCAGTTAGTAACAATTCATTCAAGGCTAACGTCGGTCAGTTCCAATTTTTTGATCCGAAATCTGAAAGTAGGGCCCGGAAAATTGAATATGCCTGGTTTTTTTTTTTGGAAACGGTGGGTTCATAACTTATTATCCAGTCTTGATTTTCCGCCCTGTTTTCGTTTTCTCAACTCTCTCCGTGACACAATGGAATAGAATGGGAGTAGAATTAGACCAAAGTCAAATATTGCATGCAAACTAGTCATTATGAGAATGAGCACGCAACCAGTTTAGCTGTAACCTTATGGATCTGTCGAATTGCGTGGCAAATGGACCAGAAACATAAAAGTATTGACCAGCTAATGGATTAAGCAAAACTATTGATTGTTTGTCTATAGAAAATAACCAGGTTATGCTCTTAAATACAGTATAACTTATAAGCATCAAGATTTTTCGATCTGTTTAGCAAATTAAGCTTATCCTTCATCTTCCCGAATAAAAATCTGCCATGGAGCGCACGGACAACAGAAAGTCAAATTAAAAATGTTATGTACAATGTGAGAAAGAAAAAAAAAACATTCCTAATTAAGGCTTGGAGTTGACCATGAACTGTTTTCTCCATTTGGTGAAGCAATTTCTTGTCACCAAAATTCATTTGAAGTATTTAAATTGTTTCTGCACGAACAGCAACTCTGACATGTTATTATCAGGAAGGCGTGCAAAAGGCAACTTAAGAATTCCTTTGTTAAATATGTAACAAATATGTAGAAGGATCAAGTTTCAAAATGTGCGCATGATTGAATTTATATTGGTGGCCTGTACAGTAGTTGTAATTGAAGCATTATCTTCAGACTGCAGATAAGCCATGGACTTCATCGTAACAGTTCGCATTTGTTTAAACTCGTAGCATAGGTAGGCCTACAAGCATCAATATAATTTGAAAAGGTAGATTGCTTCCATTTAGTAAATACAAAGACTAAGAATCAACAGTCATCTTTGATTCTCACGATGAGTATTCTTATTCAGGCATTCAGCCATGCTCAGTCCCGGCCCTCCAGTTTTGAAATGCGTTGGAAACTGAAGGCAGTGGAAGAAGTCACAATACGGTACAACACTTGCAGGGGACCTGATGTAGGTATCCGACGAACACGAAAGCCAGGGATTAAACTCCCCCGAGATTTAATGGGTAAATGGCAATATTAATCTTCTAATGACAAAAACACATTTTGTTCCGTCCTTGATGCAATTAGCTGTTGTTCTCTCGGTAGAATTCACGTGTAAACATCGAACAACTTGTAATGAGATCATATATAGCCAGTTCATAAAAACCAGAAAATAAATGACACACGTACAGTACATGAAATGAGAAATTTCTTTTAGGATACGGAATTAGTCTATATAAGTCTAATAACTATAATAACCCAATAATAACCAATTTAACATCCCGAACAAAATATAAAATTCCCACAAATTATCTTTGCTTTCCGGAAAGAAAGGTTTCTTTCAAAAATAAACGAAAAAAATGATGTGGTTACTATGCAGAGTGGCTTCTGAATATGGGGCAAAGCAAAAATCTTTAGACTAGCAATCCTCAAAATCCCAAATAAAATTTAAAAAAAAACAATTAGGCCTATAGAATTATCTAATAATATTTGTAATATGTAAATATTATATGTAACCGTATATGTAATAATCACATTTATATGAACGTTATGGGAGTTACGAAATAAACATGTATATTTGTAATATTGTATGATTAGTGTGTACTTTTCGCTCGGCAGGCTTTGATGAATTGGTCCGGCTATCTTGTCAATTAATGTAATATTTCCAATAAATAACTAATAATTGCGGCCTTACATTCCTACCAACTGCTGCCCTTATTACCACAACTTGCCCTATTTCTCGTGGTTTCATTATCCATTCTAGGAGATTGAGTTTGGGGTTGCACAAATGCCACGGAATGTCAGGAACAGTCATGGAATGTGCAGAAAATCGTTCAGATCAATCACACTTACATTGATAGTCATTTTCGTTGTACCGATGCCTCGCCGTTGGCACATCAGTTTCACTTCCGATAACTTTGGCGATGGAGAATTTCTCAGCGGGTTCAAACAGTTTTTCCATGTCTTCGTCGAGAGAGCCTAGGTCGGCTCGCCATGGCTTCGGAGTGCCAGACCCTTCCGGCGACGGACTTCGCTGAAATGAAAGAAATCAAACAAATAGAGCTTAACGGAATTCAATCGAAAGTGGGTTGAGCGCTGCATCGATCTGCGTCTGCCTAGGTGGCACTCTATTCTCGTCAATACCCATTTCTCGGGATAAATTCAGCAAGGATGGCCATCATATCGTGACAAAAAATCATTATTTATACACGTATACGCCAATACTACGTTACAACTAGTGCTTTCTTTCCCATGACAGTGGGCAGCACCGGTAACCAGGAAGGTAGTAATTTAAGGAACCCGGAAGGCTAATTGCAGCTTGATGCACGAGGTCCAAGGCCGTTAGGGGAATGGACACAACTGTTGCACATCTGTAAATGTTGTTGCGTTTCCAGAAGTGACGGTTAACGAAACACAAAACACGTGCACTGGGTACATTTTGAAAACAGAAACAACGCATGTTTCTTTAGCACTTTGAAATCTGAAAAAAACTTGAACGGTTAATTGGGTTAAATTTGGAACTGAGGCGTGAAACGTGGCTCCTATTTCGATCGCGGGGTTTATGTACGAGTCGTGTTTTCTAGGAACTTGTCGCTTTCCGTTCGTTTTCCCGTTACATCCAGGATCTTGCCATTTAATAATTAAGCTGCATGATTTCACTTGTCGATTGCGAAAGCGCTTTGCCAGGAATCGAAACTTTCATCATGTGTGTATACACACACACAGTGACATATGTATGTGTGTCCTTTATGCGCTCTTAAACCACTCATCCGATTGCCATGAAATTTTCTGGACTTATTGTTACCAC
>JAQGBX010000122.1:0-47629 GCA_034698745.1 Megaphyllum sjaelandicum
TTTAAATGACGTCGGCACCCCTAGGTTCCTATACTAAACATGTCCAGTTTAGTATTCCACCTACAACCCCTAAAATTATTGACTGTTACTTTTGAAATACCCTGTGTAGTGCGGGACAATTGGGCGTGGGGCCAATTTAGTGTAACGTTTGATTGAACTGTGAAAACTAAATTTTAAGAAGCAGCTCCTGATATAAATATTACTTACAGTAGAACCTCCGTAAGTTGACCACCCAAGGGCGGAAACAAAATGGTCAACATAGGGAGGTCCATCTCACATAAATTAAGGTGCATGGTGACCAACCAGTGTAGGAAGCTTTGGTCAACATATGGAGTGGTCAACTTAGGAGGTTCTACTGTACTTGGAAACCATTGTTCCCTAAAGTAGAATTACGTCATTCACTTTTGACATAACGCTTAAATTTGGTTATATTTTTCAAAAACTACTAAAACTTCAACAATGTAAAAATTCGAAGCAGTTCCATTTCAAGTTCGATCTTTTGAATGATTTCCAAGTTTCCACATTTTTAAAGTAAAGCAGAAAATTAAGACTTGTTTAAGACTCATTGAAAAAGTTGGATGACCATTACCAAATCAGGGATAAAGTGTACACAAAAACATGTATTTACTAAGGGCCGGTTGCACTAACTTACGTTAAAATCTGAGGTTTACTACCCTTGGGTTAAAATTTGACTCCTTGTTAACCTTCGGGTTAATGTTAATTGGTGCAGTTAATTGTGTTGCACCAATTAACTCTTGATGAAATCACCCCAGGGTTATGGAACCCATGCTTAACCTGCTGAAACCAAAATGGACGACAGAAAAGGAACTAACTTTGACCAATGCTGCCAGATTGCGCATCCGTTTTTCCCCTGTCTGTGTGACCATGTGGTGTAGCATACACAATTCCCTAGCTTCGATGATTCATCTGCCGTGTCCGCCATGTTGTTTTTCCTAATAACTTGAAGTTAACCTTTCTCTTCATTTTTCCCTAACCCGTGCTTGTGCAAAACGCTGGGTTAACCTACAGTTACACAGTAGGTTAACCCTAGGCTATTCTTAACCTCGTTGGTGCAACCGGCCTTTAGGACGCAGTTTTTTTGTAGATAAATTGTCGAACAATATGGAATTCTAAAACTGCTCGTCGTTCTCAAAACTTGGAACATTTTTACAACATGCAGTTTGCACGCAAATGGCTTGATTATATAAGCTTCCCAATGTATCAAAAATAATGTAGCAATACAGTAACAACATGCTCGAGATGATCTCTGAATTATTTTCCGCTAATCTATTTCAAAGCTCGTGTTTTCCTGAGAAAATACTATTTTCAGCTGTAAGGCATGAGTTGAATTTTAGTTCTCTTGTTTATTAATGAACAATTATATGGCTGCAAAAAAAAGAAGAAAAAAATCTTGAAAAGCATGTGTTCAAGTTAATTCGTAAGACTAATTTAATTTTCCTCAAAGCTGGGGAGTGGGGTGTGACCATTTTTTTGTCTTTTAAAGAACTAAAAAGTCTGCTTGAATAAAGAGGGGGACTCGTGTGCACTTATTGGCCTGAGGCCAGAGGGTCGCTCAAGGATGGAGGGTTGAAGAGGAAGTAAACATTGGCAGACTTGACATGACACCTACGCCATGTTTTAAGGTTCTGGGTTCCAAGAAAAAGTGGCCCAAGGCAAGACGGAAGTGTTCATTAAAGTAAAGTAAATAAACGCATTTAAAGCATATAGTGTCTCAGTAGTAAAATATTCATTACTCCAAATGAACTCAAAGGGTTAACTCACAGATTTTACATGTACTGCAGAATCATTTTTAAACAGAACATATTAAAAGTCGCATTGTATTATCAACTTCAATTAAATGGATGCATTATATTGCATTCTTCTTCAAAACATATATATGCACCATGCTACAGATAGCAGCTCCTAAATATCACAACAATATCGACGCAATACATAGACTGGTGCCATTCAGTCCCTGATCCAATCTGACGCCCCGTAAAACCACAATGATAATCAACCTTATTCCATCGACCTCACTGGAATAACCATCATTGGTACACAAAACATTTTTTTTTCATGATGCCGCCTTCCAGCGCAAGCTTGATATTGATCCTAGTCATAAAGCAGACAAGGAAATGCAAATGCAACAACTATACTGAATGTAGTCTGCCTTTCACTTAGCAAAGTGGAACAGCTCTAACCAAAATCATCGAATTTTTGTAACACATGTACATGTATACAATACACGACAGATGGTACGAAATAAACCAAATGGCATTTCGACTTAAGACCTTTATAAAATGGTCATTTTGAAAGTGTTTATGTAAGCATGTACTTTGCACGCAACAAGTTATTTTAAAAAAAAATTATCGAATATGGGGAACATAAAGTAACCATGTGCATAGGGTGCGGAATGCAATGATGCCCAAACCATTTGTCCCGAAGGCAGTTTCAAGGGCCTAAGTTTACAACGGTGATAGGTAGAGCAAAAAAGTCAATTAAAAAGTTGCAGGGCATTGTTAAAATAGTTTAATGGCTCCATTTGCAACATTTAGCTATCGATTACCACAGAACAAATGACTTCTGGGTTTCTTTATGTTTGCATTCATGCATAACACCGCTTCATTGCAGGAAAGCTAGCTAGCGTCTGGTGTGTTTTAAGTATGGAGCTTTCCTGTAATGTAACGGTGTTATGCATTGGTGCAAACATACAAGAAGCCCAGAAGTCATTTGGTGTGTGGTGGTCCATAATTACATGTTGCAAATGGAGACATTAAACTAATTTTACTACGTCCTACGACTTTCTAATTGATGTTTTCGCTGCACCTATCACCGTTTTAGACTTAGGACCTAAAGGCCCTTGAAATGGGCCTTGGAGCCAAATGGTTTATGCACCATTGCATTCTGCACCCTATGGTTACTACATGTATATGATCCCCATATACGATTTTTCATATTTGCACCCATTCTGTTAATTTTGGGGGCATGATAGAGGCTGAATTAATGTAGCCTAGCTCCTCAAATTATTGACCTAAATTGGCATGATTTGTTTCTTTGTTAATTGTCTTTTAAATTTGGTGTTTTACATTTCACCTTGTAATTGAGAATAATTTGTTCATAGCTCTTGATGAAGGCAAGCATTATTGCCGAAACGTAGTGTACATGTATTAAAAATACAAATTTGGTAGTGATCAACTGGAATCCTCGCCTCTATCTTACATATGCTGATGTTATCAACAATTTTGCAAATCGTATTTTGCGCTGATTTTTGCAAAATGTATACTAACGTTAAATTTGAAAAATTTTCAAACAGGAAATTTTTGAAAACTTAGCATGAAATTTTTTTAACATTTTATTAATCTGCATTGGGAAAATGTCGAAAGTTTTGGAAGTTAGTACTCTGAAAATGTCAAGGATTTTACCAATCTGTCCTCAGAATCTGTCCAAAATTTTGCAAATTTGTTCTCGGTAACTGTTGAAAATTTGACAAATGTGTTCTGAACAATTTTGAAAAAGTCAGCAAATGAGCTCTGTCAGAGCAACCACTTTGAAGTATAAATTTCGGATTGTGACAACAAAAATACGTGGAATTTCCCTGACTTATAATCATTTTCAAGTCTCCTGACTTTTCCAATCATTTTCAAGTCTCCTGACGTTTTCCAATCATTTCCAAGTCTCCTGACTTTTCCAATCATTTTCAAGTCACCTGACTTTTCCACTCCTTTTTAAGCCCCCTGACTTTTCCACTCCTTTTTAAGCCCCCTGACTTTTCCACTCCTTTTCAAGCCCCCTGACTTTTCCACTCCTTTTCAAGCCCCCTGACTTTTCCAATCATTTTCAAGTCTCCTGACTTTTCCAATGATTTTCAAGTCTTCTGACTTCTCCAAATCAGAGGGAACCCTTTTATTGGACATTAAAACTGGCCATTTAATCAATTCCAGACAACCAACCTTCATTGAAATTCTTATTAATGACTGCATGGAAGGTGAATTCAGTTTTGGAAAGCCAAAAAAAAACAACTCATCTACAAAAGTGCTCGATTTTCGTGGCTCTCCAGACGACTGTCAAAGGGGTTTCTGCATTTAACAACGACTAGACGCGATGGGAATAATGAGGCCACACCCCAGCGTTACTGTTCTGACACGAAACAATTTGCATGCATGTCGGTTCGAGGAAGAGAAAAAAAAAGCAAAAAAACGAGTTGCATCGAAGAGATGCCATCGAGGTCAACGATCTGTGGGCAAACATACTCTGCTTTCACCTGAAGCGCTCTCGGAGTCTACGTTCAGATTGATGTCAGCTATATAAATATTGTTATACTGCCTGGTCATGGAGAGAGCAGAGATGAAAATTAAACACGACCAATGTGGCTAGGCATAGCATACAAAAATCGATAAAGTAGCCATCCATCAATCATGTCCTTGCTTTTCCCATCCATGATCCTGATGACGGTAGGTTTGCCTTGCAGCAGAGTTGCAACCAAGCAAAATCTGATATCCTCTTCTCGCTGGCAACTTTGTCATCGAGCACCTTCTCTGCTAAATAGTTAAAATTTAGATTTGCGATTGCTTTCTCCCCTTCAACTTTTGAAAGGATGACAGTGCTATTCCATCAGTTTTGAGGGGGGAAGGCTTCATATAATATTGGTGAGTCCAACAATGAATGTGCAGAAACAAAACAAAAATACTATAATTCCATTTCGTCATCTTTCTTTGCTATGGTTTCTCCAAGACTAGAGCGTTGCAGCCTTGTGGCATTCCAAAGAAAAAACACCATGCCAAATACATGGAAACCTGTTAAGAGTGACCACCAAAAAAAAAAATGCAATGTTAATCACTGTACACAGGAGGGATTTATGGCCTTGTTTTTCCCCACGGAGTTCGGGCTCCTGGGGGGTGTGCCACGAACGGCCAATCATACGGACTTGGCGTATGTTTGTCTGTGAGATCCAACAGGATTGGCTAGCCTTAAAAAATTGTTTGTTTGATCCAACAGGATTGGCTAGCCTTAAAAAACAAAATGGCGTCGTTTTCTATTTTATATATATATATATAGATAGATGAAAAGTCAGGGAAGCCCAACGTATTAATGTTGTCACAATCCGAAATTAATGCTTCTATACATGGTTTGCTCGGGGCCTTTTTGCTAACTTTTTTAAAATTTTACCACTACAAATTTGCAAACTTCTCAATAGTATCCGTGGACAGACTTACTAAATCTTCAACTGTTTTAGAGTACAGATTTACAAAATTGAGCACATTTTTTCATGATTTCCAACCTTTTCCAAGCACAAATTTTCAAAAAAAAATTCCAGGTCAGAATTTCCAAACTTTTTACATTTTCTGAAGTCAAATTTTCAAAATTATTTTTTACGTTTTGCAAAATGTTGAATATTTAACTGTTTTGATTTTGAAAAATCGTTTGTATCATTGGCATATGTCAATTTTGACATCGTCGTGTTCAGGGAAATTTGTTTCAAAACATGGAGAAGTCAAAGAAAAGTCGAGGAAGTTGAATATGAAATTTTTGGGGAAGTCTGTTAAAACCTAGAAACAGAAGATTAAAAAATTAAGCTTTTGTGAAAAATAGAAATGTACTTTTTTGTTGCGGGTATTAAGTGTAAAGCATAATTAGCTCTAACAATATTTAAGAAATTTGTAATTTCGTCTTTTTTTCTTCCTATATGCCATTATGGTGATCCATTCTTCGCGAGAACTATTTCGAAGGTAATTTTGGACTAAAAAACCAAATATTTTCCAAAAATTATTGAATATATTTTTATATGTAATGAACGGAATGAACGACTTTTTACCTGCGAAAGTAACCGGATATTGCAGGGTTTTTTTAAACGGAGAAAACGCTTTTTGAAATTAAAATTAAAATCTAAATTGCACACATTGTAAATATGTAATTGGCAATTTCAATAGTAATTTCCCTTCGTTGTCAACCCACGTTGTATAACTTATTATTAATCATTTTTTTTTTCTAAAATATAATTTAAAGATTATGCATAAAATGCAGCAAATATCAGATGCATAAAACTATCTTCGAATCAGCTAGGACATCTTCTTAAAATATTCCATTTTCTAACTTGAGTGATATATGCGTAGCAGGATGTCTTTTTACCTGCGAACTAACCGGATATTGCTTTTTTTATGTAAATGTTGTAAAATGACGTCAGTCGGATGTTTCGTGCCCGGCTGCGAAAATCATGAATTTGCTGTTAATAGGCGAATTAATCAGCACGAAACTAAACAACTTGAACAAAGCCTAATTTATCATTGGTGGGCTATGAACAGTGTTGCTGCCATTTTGTCAGATGTGGGCATGTTTTTAAGGTCCGGAATGTGGCATGCAACCATGAGGGGGAAGGGGAAGAAAGCATGCAATATGGTGCACATTTATCGGTGTACATTGTATGTAATGTAAGACATCTGTGCTGAGCACTCTACGCTAATGCCCATGTTACATCATTTCTCCAGGTGTACTGAGGCGAGCATTTGCGGTTATGCTCCCAGCCATTTCCGTCACCGGTGTGTATAGCGACGGAAGAGCGTTTGGTGCTGGAAACTATACCTTTAAGGAATGATGACCTACTTGCTGGGACATTATGTTTCATTGCGAAAAATCAATAAAATGCTCGCTGCTTTTGGGAGCCAGCCGCCTTGCATCCATGGCAGTACTGTCACTTTACCAGAAGCTGCAGTGACGTGGATGTTCGCCTATTGCATTTTTTTTTTTAGAAAATAAAACTAACCGTGAATCACGGAGCAGACTTTAATTGAGATACCTTATGGCATGTCCAGGTATAACCTTGCTCGTTTCGGCAGGTTAATCGAACAATAGCAAACCCCCTTATGGGCGAACTCATTATACAGCGCTGGCTCGGATTATGGATGCTGCAAGTGTGAGCAGCTTGAAAAGCAAGTGCCATTTTAGGACTAATCGTGATTAGAGAATCCTGAGTGATATTTGTTATTCGACGTAGAGGCGCAGTTTTTGTTTTTATTTTGAAGATAAGGAAATTATGCCGTTATGTTGCGTTTCTGAGTCCGGCAGCATTGGATTTGCAGTCATGTCGCTCTGGAGTTTGACGGTCACATAGGAATCAGAGAGCAGTGTTGGTTTAAACAGCAGTTGGCACTTGTTTGCATACAGAATTCTAATGAGGTTCCTTGGACTGTTCAGAAATTCCTCTGGCGATTTATTATTTGTCAGCGACTGAGACTACAGTACACTCTGGAGATTATAGATATTTGGTTGTTAGACCGCAATTAGAGGGTAGTGCTGGTCTAAACTCTAAATAACAGCTGTTCAGTTGCGTGCAGTATTCTGATGAGAAATGTTGCCAGTATACGACTTGAACTGTTCAGAAATTCATCCGTTTATACAGCTGGTCCATTCTGTCAATGTCAGGGGCAGGGACTGTACTGTCATCCAAAATGTTAACAGAGCTTTGATTTTTTTTGCAGGATCACAGTCCATGACATTGCTCAAATCTGCGTAAAATGTCCTTTAGATTTGATGAAGGACATGACAAAAGCTGTTCTTAATTCAAACAGCGCGTCGTTTTTTTCTCGTCTTGTAGGACGTTTACCATTTGTCCTTTACATCTGTCAAGCAGTTATAGGTTTCTCTTAGATATTTGCTAACCAGAAGCAGGTTGACACGTACATTATTTACACGCATCTTTATCTGCTGGGGAATATTTATCCTAGTGCATGTATCTGTAAATCTCCAAACACTCGTATCTCGAGCTTGATAGCAACAACTTCCAGCGAAGTTTTCAAAACCGAAATTTGCTGACTCGTTCGAAGATACATGTAGCAGTTATGAAAGGCATTGCATTTTCCAGAGATAATGTTGATGCCAGGCAATGGCCAAATATGGCTTTTCGAAAGTATACCTTTGGTGAAAGAACTTCAACTGGAATATCTGCTTTTCATCTGTTTATATTCTCCAGTGTCTTCCCACGTCTGGGTGTTACAATTTTTATGAGCACTTGACTGGCGGTTTCTGTGGGGGGGATTCTGTTCAAATGTGAAAAATTGACACATTTTTCGAATGAGGCTCGGCTGTCTCTCGTAACTCATTAAACACGCTCGACTGGTTTCTCAACAAAACCGACAAGCCGACCACCTACCTGTCACCACTCTACTGACCCATTCCCAGTCATGAAAAAAATCGGGCTAATGCGCAGTTTTAGTTAAAAATCCCCTAGACATGTTGCATACAATTGCACACATTACCTTTTCGGATGTGTGTCATTGGCGTTTGTAGCTTGGCCAATGGTCACACAAAATCCGGCGTTCCTATTGGCTGCCACCTAGCTACTGCCACAACTGCTGCTGTTGTCCCAGCACATTTTTGAGTTCCCCGATTGCGAATTGGTAGTTGAAAAAGTTCGTAAAACTGAAAGGTCAACTTCTGAAATACATTTTTTAAATAGTTTTCCTACACAACTTCTTTATTTTATTCAAAGAATATTTCTAGTTCGATGGTTTTAGTTTTAAAATACCCTTTGACGTATGTTCGATAAATTTTCATAAATGAAAAAATATGTAGGCATATACAGTATACACGTAGGCGGCTCTATTCCCAATATTTTTTTGGGAATATATTCCTGTCTGCCAGGAGTTATTTTTCGCTGCAATTATTGTAACTATGCTGAAAAGTGACATAGTTTGATGCACGTGATCACGTTTTTAATGAAAATAGTACTGCAAAGCATAATAAACGGGTAAACGTTTATTATACGTACAATTAAAGTATGCCTAAACTTCCCTCTAAAATAATTACCTGCTAAGCATCATAAATAGAAAGGCACACCTTTGCCATATTTTGAAGATTTATAAACAAACTTCAAATTTGATTGCACAATGGAAAGGTTTTTCTGGAAGTTAGATGGAAGGATGTCATTTGTTGGTCGGGCTTTTTTATTTACACATAAAAGTTTAAAAGCGTACTTACGGTATAAATTTGTGTATTTTTTTTTTCAGTTCTGAGGATGAGGATATACACACATATTCAAGTCCTGTAACGTTTTTTCCTCCTGTTTTGGATTTTAAAGAGCAGTAAGTGTTATTTTTAGCATGACCTCACCGCACGTTTTCTGCTTATTTCGGGTTTTGTTTCCTATGAATTGTATTTGTAAACCCCTCCCACGATCGCTTAAATTACTTGTTCTTGTCTGCCCCATATATTTAATTTATTCTTATTTCTTGTCTCATTTTCAGCCCAGTGGGGATGCCACATCAAGTCAGAGTAGTAGTTTCAAATCCAAACTACCATATAAATGTATTTCTACTCTCCATATCAGGGAGCACGGTCCATTTCCATTGCTCCTTCTTCCAAGATAAAGTTAGTAGACGTTGTGGTTACTAGTTATTTAAATGTTGCTACAATTATTTTGTTGCTACAATTCTTATGTACGCAAGAATCTGGTTAATTTAATCGTAGTACGTAGTATGATTAAATTAACCAGATTTTGCGGTGGCTTGGCTTTGGTAGTAGTCATTGTTAATCCAATTTATTTGAAAAAATCATTGGATATATTTTCAGGTATTATAAAAAAATGAAAATTTTTTGTTACCTATCTTGACTCTTAAATGTGCAAAAAATAACGTCCACCAAAGTGTGAAGTTTCTGCAAATAAATATTTTCAATTTGGAGCTCTTATCAATTTAAAAATCCATTGATTTTATTTTTATTTCATACAAAAAAAATTATATCGAAAATAATTTCATTTTCCAACGTTTTGCTATTTTGGAAGTTGCACTTGAACGGAAGGGGGAAAAGGTTGAGGAGAAGGCCGGATGTTCGTTGGTTTTCTCTTGGTCTCCTATTTCCAACTAACTTTCACGTGAAATTGACATTGCGTTGTGATTTTGCAATATAATGGCTTGAATGTCCCAAATATAAAGAAACTGACATGGGATTATTTCACGTAGTACAACTGTTTCTTGGAGATACTGTTCATATTGTGAAATCTGCAGTCTATCCATGTACACACCAAAATAAACATTGTTTATTTTGGTGTGTACATGCATCTAGCATGTTTTAAAAAACATTTGAAATCCGTTTAATTTTGAAATCACCGTGGTTACTACTTTTTTGAAAGACCATCAAATAATGACAGTATTGCCAAATAGAATTTGGTTCATTCTTCAAGTGGTAGGGAATGCAATTGAATGATGTTGCGAGGTTCGGTATTTCTCTCTACCAATTATTTATTTACATTGCTTTACGTTTCGACCTAGTCTGTCATCATCAGGAGCTCTATTTTTTACAATTAAAAGGAAAACATCTTGTAGGTTATTATTATTAATAATTATTAGTGACGGTATTTTCTGTCGATCACAGCCAACACTAATGATAACCTCTAATATACATGTAGATTAAAAGGAGCTGATCATCCGGAGCTCTAAAACATCAGAGCAACGCAAATAAGTGAATGCTAGAAAAAATATCAAACCTCGCAACATTATTCAGTATTGGCAAATGCCAAATTTTAAATACAGTTTATGAACACTTGCATTTCCTTCAACTATGAATTTTATTTGTAAAACACGTACAGTATAAACTTGATATGCAGTAGTTAACTTTTTGCTTGTAATGTCAAAATATTTGTTGATCTAAAACAACCAAAAGCTTCAAAGTGATTTGTCTTTATTTGCAGGTTATTCCTCCAGGAGGAAACACAACTTTTAAAGTTGTATTTTTAAGCAGGCAGGAAGGACCTGTGCATAATACTTTGTATATTCATACATCAGTTGGTTCATTTAAATATCAGGTGAGTTAGGTTTTCCTCATGTTTTCATTAGTTGCACTTTCTTCTGTCCTTGGGCATTTGGGTAAAAATGCCAAGTGGAATATACACGCAGATAGACATTCAAATGTTTACATTCTAAAATTGACGAGTGCATATCCTGATAAGATATGTTAGTAAAAGACAACAATGGTGGTAATATTTCTTGCATGTTTAGAAACGAAAGTGTGCAGGGTATACTTTTCAACTATTACTTTGAAACTGCTGATTTCCTTTCTAGTCTATGAATCGCAAGATATAGGCTAAGTCTTCTTTCTAATTATTTTGGAAGTGTTCTTTGTAGCTTACACAGATAGGGCAGTTTTGCACATTCATGTATGGGAAATTGTACATGAATGTATGTATAGGTACATTGTAGTTGAATTACTCGTGGGTGAAAACTCCCAACGTTTATTGTGAGCAATCTCAAGGTTTTGAAGAACAGCAACTGTTTCTTCAACTGAAGAAATCAATTGTGTAGAATAAAGAACATTTTATATCGAGCAAACCTGGAACAAGATATGAATCGCAAAGTGGATAAATATTGAAATAGAAATTACCTTGACATGTTTTAGTTGTCAAATGGAAGCGGTATCAGATCAATAATCTTCTAAAACACTGCAATTTCACTTAAACTCGTTTGTTGAAATGTCAAGCTTGGTCGAAACAAGATAGCATTGGAGACTTTATTTAATGCAGTGGTAGTGGGATAGCCCTCTACATCAAATCAGTAAATTGGAAATTCCGAAATGGCTAGAACTAGAAGATTTTTGATTTCTTGATATCTTTATACAACTGTTTTTTTGCCATTGTGAGATTTTATGCTATAGTAAATTTCTTAATTTAAAATTTTTGATTTGTTTTCATTTTTGGACTCATTGATTGGCTGCTGAGTATCTTGAATAGGATAATTTCATGCATGTACATATTCCGTACAACCTTAAAAATCTTAAAAGCACGATTTATTGATTAAGCTTGCTTTTTGAAAACTGTCGTTGATGCTATAAAATTATTCAAAACCACTTGTCTTACAATATATTCAAACATGCTGTTGAATTATTTTACTGTATAACAAATTGAAACAGCGAATTGTTTACAAGCGTTTTAGTTCGTTGCTATAGACAAAGCTTTATCATTGACGGATTTATTTTGCATTTCAACAGGTTTATGGTGTGGGAACGCCAAATCCATACAGGCTAAGGCCATTTATTGGAGCAAAGGTGCCTGTTAACTCCATATATTCACCGGTAATCAGTATGTACAATCCTCACAGTTCCACATTGCAGGTTTGTCCTTTTTATGGCAAAATTTATCTTTTGAAAGTGGTGGTTGTAGAACTTTTTCTCAAGAACGTTTCTGTAGGTGACTGAAATGTATTCGAGTGGAGGCGATTTGCATTTAGAACTGACATCTGGCGAAAAAGAAGCTCCTAGGAAAACATGGGTAAGAAAATGTCCTTTTTTAGATCAACTCTGAGTGTTTTTTGTCGCATGTTGGAGATTAACGTTAGGCCTACTTCCTTTTTTTTTTAGGAAATCCCTCCATATGAAACAAAGTCAGTCATGAAGGCCAGTTTTGTGGCTAGGGTTGAAAATAACCACACAATATACATTTGCATCAAGACGAATCGAAGTAATAATGTAGATCTAATATTGCCTGTGGAAGTAGAAGTCACATCAGGTGAATAGCTGTAACAACATGTATATTGTGCAATATGTTTAGATAAGATGCAGTACCTTTATGTTTTGCATTGATTTTTTCATATCCAGCTCCAGGGATTTATGCCACAATAGATTCGCTAGAATTTGGAGTCATGTATAGCAAAGATAGGGCTAGAAAGTTGGAGCTTCACCTTTTGAATCATGGTCAGAAACCGGTGCAAATAGTGGTATGTGTTCATGTGTTTTCAATATTGAAATTGCCTCAATAATTGTCTCACGTTAAGGATGACGTTTTGAAATATTTTGTCATGAGAAGAAGAAAGAAAACGTTAAAATACATTGTGCGCAAAGACTTTGACATCCTAGAAGCAAATTTGGAACTGTATTTGGCCAATGTCACAATCAGAATTTTATATTTTAGTCTGTCAGCGTCAGTCCAACCAACAATGCAGTTTCAGTGGACTTCCGATCGGTGAAAGTTCTGCCAGATACGACTTATCCGACACAAGTTGCGACTATTGTTTTTCATCGTGAGTATTGTTCTGTATACTTCTTCCATTTCACAAAATTGTGAGTTGGGTATTCATTTTGTGCTGCTTAATTTCTTTTTAAATACTTCAATGATATTTTCAATTTCCTCGAAGTTGTGCAATATTTTAAGGCATGTATGAGTCTAGGAATGTTAGTTGTGTTTAATCCTGAAAATTGCTTGTCGCCATTGATATCTTTTTTTTTGTGGTAACTATAAATGTGTTAGTGGCATTGTGCGATTTTGAGAACATTCCTTTTTATGCTTACAGCTCAAAAATCTGTTGGCCCAAGTCAAGTCTCAGGAAAAATCATTGTACGAACAAAAACGCGGGAATATAAACTCGTCATACCATATCATGCCACAGTACTGAGGGGGTAGGTGCAATGTTTTTCAGTATCTTGTTAGGTTAAATGATTTCTGAGCATACATTAATGTTATCTGGCTTGCATATTTTTGGGAAATGAGATTTTATCTTACATTTATTTATTTTCATGTAGAACTTTAGATTTTAACTCAAGTGCCACCGAATTCTATGTCGGGGAATCAAGAACAGAGGATAATCTACGGCAGGCGATAACGTTGAAAAATACCTTTGATGTCAGCATAGCGATATTTCATATAGAACTGCCAGCTGAAGCAAAAAAGCATTTCAAGGTACATGTGTGTACATGTAATTTAAAGATTAGTTGGGTATGATTTATTTTAAGCTTAAAAGGAAAGGCATTTATATTTTTGATTTTTTGGAACTTACTTAATTATGATGGAGTCTCACTGTTGAATTATTTCTTTAGGTATTTTTACAAGAAAATGTTGTTATCCATCCAAATCAGACAGTAGCAGTTGGTCTTATCAAATTAAAAAACTACACCAGCAGTGCTAGATTAAACACGTATTTTCGCCTGCACACTAATATCTCTCGATTTGATGTTCCACTTCTTTGCTACAATGGCAAGCTTTCCAAAGTGAGTGTTGAATGAACAACACTTATTTTGCTTTACAGTTGCTTCTGATTAGTTGCAGTTAAGATTTATTAACGATTTGCGTTACTGCTTTTAGTTTGTACCACTTGCAAGGAATTCCTCAAAATTGGAAATTGGCGCCTTGAGCCTCGGAGAATACAAAGACATTAGATTTGCAGTCATCAACAATAATCCAATAAATGTAAGTTCATTTGCTTTACAAGGGAAAGTTGTTTTTTCTCTTAATTTTGTTTTTCATCATTGTGTGCTTTTTTTAAGGTTAATATACGAAGATTTGGGGCCAGCATAGTACACATGGTCGTTGAGCTATTGGCAGTACATACCGGAAATCTCACCGATGTTATTCAGATGCAAAATTTTATTGGCATGAACAAATCTGTAAGCTTCTAACTACATATTGTGTTTTGATGGCAAAGAAGGGCACTTGTAATTTACCCAATGTCTTCATTTGCAGTTAGTTTTGAAACCCTCCCAATTTGCCATATTCCGTATCGGAATATCGGCACCAACAGTGGAGGAGAACTTTAGAGGTGAATTATTTGTGGAAACGCAATTTGAGGCAAGTAGCTAATTAGAGAAGCAAGTTGGATTGAGCTTTTTATTGCTGTAAAAATGTTCAGATCACTATTTCATGGCTTAAAACATTTCATTTTGTCAATAATAGGGCATTTGCATGGTTATATGCTTGTAGAAAATTAATATCCCAGAATCGAAAAGCTCATTACATACTTGTTAGGTTGTTTCATATTGATAAAAGCATCCATTTGATTACTATATTGATGTTTCATCTTTATTCATTGCAAACTCTCAGAATCTTCGAATTCCTTTTTCGTTTAAAACGGCAAATGGGTTCTTGGCGGTCACTCCACCAAATCTTTCATTTGAATCTGCATTTCCAGTACGTGCATTTGATACTTTTTCCATAGTTTTAGTCAAACATTAATTTGTACTAGTGGAAAACGCTTTCTTTCATTATTCTGCAAGTTTCTGAAATTGTTTTCATTTTCCAGAAAAATAATTTTGATAGGAAATTCTTTTAAAATTAAACTTCAAATTAACTATTGAATTTAGGGAAAAATAGCAGTGGCTCATCTATACATTCAAAGTACATTTTCACAACCCATGACTGTTACATCGGTCACGCCTCTTCTGAAGGATGAAAGGTTTTTCTACCATGCGCCAAAGGGATCACCTCCTGTTTTACAGCCAAATGCCAAAACCCATGTAAATCCTTGTTATATTTTTATGCCAGTTTCAAATTTCATACGAGTATTTGGCAGTTCACTTTTAAAACATAATTTCATGCTCAATTAATAGGTTGGCAAATTGAACTTTGATGTTCGAAAGGAATGCAAGGATGCATGCTACTCTGGATTTGATCTGTCAACTGCTTGTGAGTAGCCATTAATTTGTGAATTATTTGCTTCGTTAAGAATAATGTTCCTTATTTACAACACCTTTCTTGATCCATTTAATTGAACCATTTCCCTTTGTAATTTAGCTGGGCGCCAGTGGCAGTTGGGACTTAAACTTCTTAGTGATGTTGTAATGGTCGATATAGAATTATATCAAAGATTTCGGTCCAGGTGGACTGAAGTGTTAAGTTCTGAAAAGATATGGTGAGCAAATAGTTCTGAATGGATAATTTTCGAACATAAAAAATGCCAAACCTCATTCTTAAATTTCTTAAATTTCAGGCAAAATATTACTTTTATTATTGACACGAGCGAGGTTCGGGGTTTTTCTGTCGAGACGCAGGCTTCGTTGTCTTGGCCGAGTTTAGCTTCGAAGTCAAAGATGAGTTTTCCTCTAACTCAAATTGGAAACAGCACAGTAAGATGACACTAACAATATTCGTTAGAAAAAAATGTATTGCATATGTTAGTGAGCTAATTTTATATGCCATATTTTGTTACAGACAAGGGATATATATTTGGAGAATCCCTCCAGTGATCCAATCGTAGTGCAGTTGGTTCCACTTTCTTTGTATCCCAATACAGAAGCAGTTGTGAATGCTCTAAAAGAAAGGTACTACTCGTGGAATATGTACAACCTGCGGTATATACATTTCTATCCCTCTGTATGTTCTCACTAAATATTTTTACTTTTCAGTGGTGTTGGAACACTGAATAGCGAAGCAGTTTTTGGCGAAAGCAAAGCATTTGTGATGCAAACACCGGTGTACACAAAATCACAGACAATAAATAAGTTGACGGGGGTAACACCACATTCTGACACAATGGTCATTCATATGGAGCCAGGTGGGAAGGCCCGAGTGCCAATCCAGTTTATCCCTTATGATGAACAGCAGCAATTATCAATGCTGTTAATTAGGTAATTGGTTTGTTGCTAATGGTATTAGTTCAAATTGCATAAACCTGAATAAATATACGGATTAAATAACGATTCCACTTTGTGCTCTATTCTAGGAACAACTTGACAGTCCTTGAAGCCGTAGTTCTTAAGGGCACAGGAGCTCATGGGCAACTGAGTTTCGGCAATCGGGATGCCAACATTTCCCACCCTCTTCAGTTTAAGCTCACTGAGAAGCATTTGCAAAGCTGTGATAGTAAGTTATTTTAGTTAACATATTTTATTTTTGTTTAATGTTTTAGTAAAGTGGGTTAACTGACAACTATAATTCTTAGGCTCTCGTCAGTCCCAGTATACACTGCCAAATTTTACTGTGAGACGAGTTTTCACCGTCTATAACACCGGTGCGCTTCCAGTTTATGTTCGGGACTTTGACATAAATGGTAGCCCTTGTGAAGGATATGGGTTTCGCATACTTTATTGCTACGGGTTTCTTCTGAATGCGAACTCTAGTAGGAAAATAGATATTGCGTAAGTATTAATTTTCAACAGTTAATTAAACGAAGTGGCAAGCAAAGTCATTCTCATTCCTTTGTCTTTAATTAATGATGAAGATCTTTAATGATAAATTTCATTTATGATGAATTTTTTTAATGATGTTTCTCATCATTAATCAGTTCAACAATTTATTTTAGGTTCACTCCAGATTTCACGTTATCTCGTGTGCAACGCATGCTCAACATTCATACCAGTCTGGGGAACGGCGGAGAAATACTTAATTTCTCTCTGGTGGCCACAGTACCGCCACATCTCTTGTCTCGATGTGCAGCAGTAATTCCACGACCGCATTGGGAGGCTATGATTTATTACCTGATTGTCAGTCTGATAATATTTCTTCTGTTTTGCACCGTCGCAGCAGCCATCCTGGAATCTGATCGCGTCATCCGGCGCACATTTTTGGCGATGACTGTCACTGCTTTTCCATCGGGAGAATGTGGGGCCAATAGTAGCGGATGCCAGCACCCACCTGAGTATGGAAAAGTGTTTGATTTCAAGAGCATAACTGCTAAAGTAAATAGTCGGAGTAGTGGCAGGCAACCTTCCCCAACCTTGATGGAGACGCCGAACGGGAACACAGATGTGGTACGAGGACGTCGACATTGTGTTAGTTCAGCGTTGCAGAACAGTAATAATTCCCCAATTAATTTATTGAAGTCTCAAAATTTACGAACTCTTCTAAATGGACATAATGGAACGGTTTCCGGTAGCCACAGGGGGCAAGACCCTCATTCTACCAAAGAAAAAGAGTTGCGTGGTCGCGGTGACTGCGAAACGTCTAAAACTAACAAGAAGAAAAATAGGAAAAAGTCGCTGAGTTTCGACTCGTCTAGTCTCTCGCAAACTGAGAAAACCAGATTTCCCCCTCAAAAAGCATATAACAATGCCGAGCCACCCGCTCCCTCCCTCGATACGTCTTCTAGCAAGAGCATCAAGGGAAGCAAGAACAATAGTGCGAACAATAATTCAAACGTGCACCCAAATAATAGCAGTGTCTGTAACAACAATCCCGTAAGTGACAAATTGTGTTCAAATAATAACATCGAGACCATGCAAATGTGGATTAAAAATGATATTCAAGGAACTAACCATAAGAATGAGGCATCTGACGATACCTCGGTTAGTAAAAAGAACCGCAAGAAGGCTCAAATCCCCGTCTACAATTTAGCAGAGGAGGAAACTTCTTCAACAACCACTGAAAGTTCCAATCCTGATGTGGACAGCAGTGAAAGGGTTAGCTACTTATGTTCATTTTCAGTTTCAAGATAATTGGTGTGGCTGTTAGAAAATGTTATCGCATTTGGATATAAGTACTTCATTTATACAGTAAATATTATAATTAAATCTCAAGCATCCGCACATAATACTCATTGCATGAATGTTGGAAGCATATATGAACGCTAGTGTCATACTTTCGACTTTAGGGGATTGATTGAAAACGTGGGATGATCTGATTTTATTGCGCAAAAACTGGGACCATTTCTTAATTTTAAATAGACACATCTATATAAAAATTGCAGCCCTTTGAAGTACATCCATTTATCTCATATCTGATGCTTTGTGTATGCTGTAAGAGTAAATAAGTATTTGCATTGCTGACTTTAATGTTCTATATTTAGGACCAAATAAGAGATACAAAGTCAAATAAACAAAAGGTAAAATGGACAAAGGCTGGTTCTGGTTCCAGAACTGGGACCGACAGTAGCAAGGTCGATGAAGCTGATGATGAAGGCGAATTTGAAGTCAACATTAAAAGTCGATCGAGAAAACCACGTGAACACCATAAAGGAAGCCATGTGGAATTTTCACCATCGTAAGATCTCATAATTTAAAATATGCACATAAATATTATCTTTTCCCTCTTTAGTTGAACGTATTAAAGTGACTGTAAACTTGAAATTACAGTACCCTAGAATTGCCATACAAGCCAAAACCAACAAATAACAGAATCTGCAATGCCAAGGATGCAAGCTACCACCGAGAAGGGCTTCAAGGAAAGATAAGACAGGCGAAGAAACCGTCAACTTTTAAACTTAGAGGCAAGTGATTTTGATGTTTTGATATGGTGGGATTTGCAATGCCAAAATTAGCATTACAAATGTTTTTAGTTAAGTTGTACTGTCTAATTTAGTAACACATATTGCTTTACATATAGCATCGCTTCAAAGATCTGTAAATGACACGGAAAGCAGCAGTACTGGAAAGGACTCCCCACCTCCAGAGTGGGATCATCCCAAACCTGCCGCCAACACAGGTTTGAACCCATAAATTACCCACAAACGTATGCACGTATCTTGATTAAAATGGGTGATCATATTGAATTTTTTTAAATTTGATTAGATGATGCTTACAACGAACTGGCCAGTCAAACAGAAAATTTTGCGATGAAATTGGGACAGACAAGTTTTTCCAGCCATGATAAGTCCTCTATCAATCGAAAGTTTAAATTAAACGAAAGTCTCTTGGATGTGCGTCATAATGAAGGCAACAGAGTACCTAGGGCAAAAGTTCTGCCTATCGGCAAAATAGCTCCCGAACCAAAACAAATGGAGCCAAAACTATTTGGTAAATTTTCAGTTCTTAAAGCAAAAATTAATAAATGTTGAAAGTAAATGACACGTTTAACTTTACTACTGTAGTTATTCCAGTAATTTACCACTAATTACTTTTCAACGTCTTTCTTATGATTAGGGCCAGTGGGTCAGAAGCCGCCATCATTCAAATCTTTGCAGCTTCCGGTTCCTACTTGTAACCCGACTTCTGCAGCTGGTTTAACCAGCCCCATTTTAGGAACACCTTCAACCCCCGACGGCCTAGGTCCTTATTATTTGCCACCTATACTTGACTGCGATCAAACTTCTGCTCCAAATTTCCCGATACCATCACCAATGTTCGGGGGAAATCAAACTTTCTACGAAGGAAGCTCATGGAGAATGCCACTAGATAACCAGAATGGTATACTGGAGGAAAAATGTAGACAATTGCCATACGACGGTATGCAAATATTCATTAGATAGCACTTAACTTTACTGAATAATTCCTGACCTTATGTAATTTATTTACTGCAGGTACTAATTGGCTGAATTTTTCCCCTACCACCATGTCAGATGGCTTGTGGGAAGGAAATTCTAACATCAGCGATTGGCTCGGGGTTAAAGATACTGTGGAGAACTTGCCAAGCGTAAGGATATTTAAATTCATTTTTTAGGAAGCGTTATTCCCATTGCTGAATGTTTTTATGAAAGCATTCTATGAAAGTTGGGTTTGATATTTTGAAGTAAGAACAGTTCAGTGAACTTGCCAAAAAATTGAAATATATACGGAAATTTTCCTGTCATAAAAATCGAAAAAATAGTGAATTCTGAATGTAGAATATTTATGGCTTTCACGTGTGACTCAAAAGTTGGCAAAATCCACGTGGCATTTTGTTTATACATTATTTCCATTACAGAATGAAGATTACTGGGGCGATCCTAAACAATGCCGATCATCCTTTCCATGGCAGTCATCGTCTCTTTGGAGTTCGTCAAATTCCAACGTTTCACCAAATCAGAACGTGAATTCGGGCGACCCAAATCCGCAGTTTGACAAAATGAAAAGCGAAGAGGTAAGAAATGTTTATCTCGTTCAAATAATTTTTGCAGCACAATTGCACGGACACTTAATTTAGTAATCCAGGCAACAAGTTACGTTATGGTGTTTGTGATTTGGCATTTTTTTTTTTCTGGAATCCATCTTGCACCTCATCATTAAAATTTCAAAAATGTTTCGATAAATTTTGCACATGTGTGATCAAACTGTATCTGATGTATTTCAGAAGATTATTTTTTTGAAAGTGTTCAGTGTTCGATTTAATGAATACACTTTCTGTACGTTGTTATGGGAATACATGCTGCAATGTTCTACTCAGTACCTAATAATTAATGTCAAATATGCTTTTTGGATTCTTTTTAGAAAGCTTATACTAGCCCTGGCTTTGATCCTTTTTCTGCTCTCCCCAATATCTGGACTCCTCCTGGATCTGGCCAAACCAGCAATGAGAGTAGTGCTCACAACAGCTGGTCCAAGTCGTTTTTCACACCTTCTCCAACATCTGCTAGCAAGGACAACTGATGTTCTGAAGACGCTCTTGGACACTTATCAGATAAGGCAGAAATGTTTAGGTGCATAAGCTGATAGCCATTATGATGAATTGTTTCCCTAACCTTTTGTTTAGAAAATCTGATTGGAATTGCAAACCAAGAGCTACTTTCATATATAATTTAAAATAATTGTTAAAAGAATGTTTTTTAGCTACAACATGTAATACCAGAGCTCTCTTATTTTATCTTTTATAAAGTATTAAGTTCCCTAGCAGAAAAAGGCGATAGTGTAGCTGCAGGAAGTCATTTCACAAAAATTCTCATGATAAAAGGCATATAATTTCGCTTACAGTAAATCTTATGCAGTTAAGTTCATTTACAAGGTCACAATTTCATATACTTTCGTATTGTGGCTTTTTACGCATAACAAAGCCAAAACATTGGTTGGGATATAGTATGCCGTATGGCAATTTTTTATTGAAATGGTTTCATTTTGTTTTTATTATGCGGATGTGTTAAATATTTTTTTAAGAAACTGCATATTTGTTTAAGCTAAAAAAGATAATTATTGGGATGCCCTGGAGTTACAGTAAAAATCATGTGGAATGAAATCATGCATTGGCATAAAAACTAGCCAAACATTTGCACAAAAAAATCATCAAAATGGCTAACTGTTGCATTTCTTCAACTGATAAGTGCTTCAGAAAATGTGTGTATGCTTGCGTAAGAAATGTGAAGTAGGTTGTAGTCGTGGTTCGTGTCCAAGCGTCTTATGAAGGACTATACTAGTAGTTTATTCGATTTTATACCAGCAAGGTCCGATTAGCAGAATTGCTAGGCTGCAGCCCTTTAAGACGATATTGTACTTTTTACATCTTTGCAATCCCATCAACATTTGGCTACCCTTGAAATTTCCTTGATAGTCATGGAAATTCGCAGAATTGCTTGACAACTCGCGTGTTATGTTTTAGAAAGACTTAATTTGACTAGCCTTGCCTTTAAGAAAGGCAGGTAACCACTGATTTCGACAGATGGCAAACCAAAGGTATGTTTTACTTTGGTTTTTGGAAGCTACTATTTTGAGGATTTTTAAGTGATCGTGAACAAGAAACACGTTCACCTTATCCTGGAAACCTGCTGAATCCCCCACTTTTATTTGCAGGCCATTCTCGTTCCTTAATTTTAATTTATTGCCAATTATTTTTTTACGAGAGTACGAGTTAAACTCCCTTCGCTAATTGCGAAACATTACAGCCTCTTGAATTAGACCAAACGTCATGGAAGAGTTTTTAATTATTTTATGTATTTTTATTCAGCTCTTAACGCCTGCATAGGCAGCCATGCAGTTATTTCTTTTTATTAAAAAGATAGATGAAGAGTTGTTGGATGTCCAGCATGGCACATTTTTGTGAATTCTAGTTTTGGCTCCCAAAATTTGAGCGCTTTAATTTCTAGGGCCTCCAGCAGGTTTCCTCATTTTCCGTTGCCGTTAAGTTTGTAGCGGCTTTTAAGAAATTGTCCGTGAGACACTCTTGCACAAAAACTTTGTTACTATTTTCAGCTACTGCTATTACTAGTGTGGTTTTTGTATATTTGTTTTCGCAACCACCTGATATTATGAGCATTGAATGACAGGTGCTTAAACGAGTCAGCACTGTCGGAGAAACAAGTGTCAATAAAGAAAAGGTGAATATTTTGACCATTTTTAAGACTTATCGTCATTTTATCTTAGGTTTCATGTTTAGTTCTATGGATGGCCCAGCTATTTAATCGTTAAGGAGAGTTAACACCGAGGAAACTTAGTTGACATAACTGGAAACTCGTAAAGCTGGCTAACACAGGGTTCGGAAGCTCATTCGAATCTTGGGGAGCTAGTTTCAGTTTAGGTAAGATTTAGTCTGTCAAAAATTTCCTAGACGAAGTTAACAA
Source organism: Megaphyllum sjaelandicum (assembly GCA_034698745.1). Lineage (NCBI taxonomy): Eukaryota > Metazoa > Arthropoda > Diplopoda > Julida > Julidae > Megaphyllum > Megaphyllum sjaelandicum. The sequence continues at coordinate 22,863 of JAQGBX010000122.1, forward strand.
GCATTTTAATCACATAATGGACATTTTAAAAATAACGTTTTATTCAAAAATAAGGTTATCATAGTAGGCCTATAAAGATTCTTTATCACCTTTATGATGGTATAGGAAGTTAATTTATTAGTTATTGCACGAGTACCAAAAAGGATGTTTTAAAACGTCAAACTTGACATAAAAAAAAAAGAGTACAGATTCAGGTTCCGCTCATATACGAATCAATCTCTAAATGCCTTTGTCAGTTATTTTAGCAGTGGTTAATATAGCGTTCAACAAGACACTGGTTTAAGCCAAAGCCATACAGCCGTTACAACTGTATGAATAGCTTTGTAAAATTATCTGAAAGTTAACATTTCATTCACTTCTTTTCCCCATTAACAGCAACAATGTTTCCTTTTTCCATCCTGCATTTTTCCTCTTCATGTTGTTGCACTAGAGCTTTGCCAGTGTCTTTAGCTGCGCGTTTGGCTAGGGCTTTCACACCCATGTGACTGACATTATGTGCAGCCATGGCAAAATTCCCAGCAGCGTTTAAAGTTGTTCCAGTTGTCTGTCCAACTTCTGGACCATATCTTTAAAAAGTTAAAAAAAATGTTGTACTCCACCTTAGATTCTTCTTTGAATCAAGTTTGCATTTCATAAAGCTATAGTTTCATACCTGTAGTTCGCGGTTTGCACAGTTTCTGAGATTATTCCTTTAGCCAAGATTGATGCTGCAGTTTCTAAACCTATGTAAACTGTAGAGAAACCTGAAAATGGGGATGGAAATCTAAGATAAATTCCTATTTCACACTCGATGAAAATATCCAGTTATAATTTTCTTTTTTTAAGCCATAATACCTTTCAAGCCTCCAGATGCAACTTCCATCATGCCATCCATGGCGGAATTTGCCTTTTCAGGATTATTTTCTTCGCCCATGGCTTTGGAAATGAGTCTTGCGCCCTGTCTTCGAACATGAGGTGCTAATTGATGCCCTAAAGCCATGGTTGCTCTACCAAGTTGAGTTACTATCAAGAAAAAGTGAAATTTGTATCCTTTCGAGTCAACATGAAGTGTTACTTAAACTTGGTATTAGCCAAAAACTTACGAACGAATCCGCTGACTCTTACTGCCACATCGGAAACGTCCATTGCGATTTGCATTCCTTTTTGAACTCTGGGATCCACGTGTGTCGGATTGTTGGGCGGGGCCATCCTCTCACGTAGTTTTCTTGCGCCTATGCGAACGTATTCGCTAGTTTTCTCGGCACCTATAACGACGCCTTTGGAGACGAATTCTGCGCCTAGAAATTTACACGGGAGTTGTAATGAGTTGTGCAAAACCTGAAATGACCTTACTGGAAAATACAAACCTGTGATTATGCCGTCAGATATTTTGGTGCTCAGCCTTCTCTGGCTGGGGCCTTCGGTTGGCTCACTTCTCAAAGCAGTCAACTCGCACATGAGGTGTTCGAAGATGTCCCTCATGGACTTTGGAACATCATCACCCAACAGGATACCCACAGCAGATCCTTTTATGGGAAATGTTGACTATCAATTAAATTTAATCTGAACACCGCACTACGTGAATACATGTTTTGCCAGAAAAGGTCATTAATTTGTTTATTTCACAAAGCAGCATTTAAGGAGCTGTGAGCTTAAGAAGCAATTTTCCCAAAATAGGCAGAAATCTGCTGAAAACTGTTCTCCTACACTTGTCTCACAATACAATGGAAAAGGAAATCTTACCCAGTCGTTGCGCATCAGTGTCTGGCAACATGTAGGCACCATAGGATGTGTGAAGTACGGGCATGCGGCCGGGATGAAGTGGGTAAACCCAATCACCGACCTGGAGGAAGGCAGGTGGGCGTCGAGTCCCTGTTGGAGTGAGGCTCCCATCGCTAAATTTGTAAATTGTCAACGCAGTTGGATAAGTCGGCGCACTGACGGTACCATTCGAAGACACAAAGAAGATTTGCACGCCATCAGCTATGGAAAAAATTTCCTTGGCCTCAGCGGGAACTTCGGTATAAGTTTCCATTCGGTCAACTTCCATGGGCTCCATCTGGCTGCAAAGATCGAAATAGGATTTTTTCTGGCCACTGCATCCACTCGGCCCAGGGACAGATTCTAGACATCCGTTCGTGACGGAAGCTTCCGAGCACGCCTCCTCGTACGATGGGGGCATTTCGAGATACTGTTCCGTATAGCCAGGAGGTGCAGCTGCCCCGCCACGCTCCTTGGATAGCGCTTCCAGCCGCCACAGAACATGTTCCTTCGACTTGCGCATTTTCATTTGAAGCAGCCTCGCCGTATCCCAGTTCTCGCCGATGCAGTGGGGGAGATCGGCGGGAATGGAAAGGCCCTGCTCCAACTGTTGAAGCCCCTTTTCGTAAAGGGTGATAGCTTGCACTCCGCACCCAGATTCCTCGAGGGATAGCGCCTGGTCAACGTAAAGGTAAGCTTCATCGTGAAACTGTTTGATGGTGTCGCTGTGTTGCCTCCCATCGGTCGTTCCTTTCGACTCCATGATAAAGGTAGATGCTGGTTTACGGTGAATCGAAATTATGCTCTAAAGTAAAAATGAATGCACGGTTAGTTTAATGATCGATGCTCATTTTGACAAGGGATCGATGGAAAGGCAAGCTTGTGGATTTTTTTTGGAAATTAATTTACTGCTAGCTGATACGAACTCCTGACCCCAAATAGTAAGTAAATTGTGCGGGGTTTTCGGTTCAATTATAACAACTAGGGAAATGTCAGAATAATTATCTAAACCGATATATACATACTCGACCAGTCGACCTTGCCTATATCTAGTACATGCATGCTTGCTTCTCCACCCCTCATTTTTAATTACATTTTCCCTGTATTCCTCGAGCAAAAAATACACTGAAATGCCCTGAAGTGTAAAAAATGGCCTTATTACCTCGACCGACATCGAATCGCAATAGCTAGTTTATTTTTTTCGGTAAATTACAGAAAATATATATATTTATTATAAATATAACTGCAGGTAATTTACCAGATTTTATAACATTAAATTATAATAACTACTTAGATTACTACTTAGTTTACAAAAAAATCATAAATTCAATTCAGTTTACAATTCATAAATTGTTTACACAAATATACATGTAGATTATAAGAATATACATAGAAACACGCACATTAATTACAAGATGAGTGAAATACATAATTACCTATAAACTTAAATCGAAGTTGATGCCGACAGAGTGAATATTCATTGTTTTCTGGAGGTAAATAGCATCAGCAATTCATCTCTTCTGAAGGAATGATCACATTATTAGACGCACATCAGCGTAAATACGCGTGTCAGTCGTGTTTTTTTACCTCTAGTCACATGTTCTAAAATCACGAGATTGACGTCATCGCTACAGTCAGGTGACGATGAGATTGGAGTTACGTCATAAACAGGGAACATCCATAATGTCTTTCTCGTTATATCATCGACTCGATACACGCATTTTTTGCAAGAATTTAGCAGAAAATAGTTTCGTAAGAATTTTTAACGTCATGCCAGGGCCTTTGAAAATATCAATTCACCCTGTAATAATTACGAAATTGTGAATTAAGTCGTGATCAATGGGGTTTAATATTAGGCAGGATTAAAATGACGATAATTAATGACTGTCCCATTTTTTCACTTTCCGCATAAAAAAAATCGCAACGGCGCTGCGGCTTTTAATCATGAAGTTGAACTTGAGAGCAGAGTTGACAGTCGTACGCCTGCTTTGTTTCGAATGACAGCTGTTGGGAGGTGTAGCTGCCTTTTAAACAGGTAAGATTTAATTTATTTACCTAATCTTCAGCTGTGCGTCTTGAATTTCAACTAGGGGAAGTCGTGCTGCTCGTTGCGATGCAGGTTATTTCATGAATGATTTGCCCTGGGCTATACAATGCTAATTTGCGATCCTATCGAAATATCACAATAGGCCTACTAGCTGTCAAGAATGACAACATTTGTGATATCTGACAATTTTTTGTTTAATTGTGTTTCGTTTATTGTTCGCTTGCAAGACCGGAATGTTTTCACCATTTGTTTTAATGGTAGGCCTATTAAACTAGTTAGCAATGATTCACCAATCGCATCTTAATTTGTGTACTTGCATCGGTAATGAGTGATGAGTGGCATCATGCGATGATATCACTTGTTTGTCTATTTATACAAAATTAACACGCTTCTCCTCATATTGATAACGGAATTTATTGGGAGCGGCACGTCCGTTTATTCTCATCTAAAAATCGTCCTGGTTTCAGGTAGTTTTAATTTACTGCATTCACCGTAAATGTACATGTTTATGTTGTTTGGGTTTATAAATGCCTAGATTGGGGTTGTAAATTTTGTCTAGTATCACAATGATGTCGTAACAAAAACAGCTTGTAGTAGTATTATATACTGCTATGGTATATCAGGACATGCTTTAATAATTTGAGTCAATTCAATCTTATCAATGTGAATATGTCACTCATCATCCCAGATGTTCCCAATATTCCTTCACTGAGAGATTGGCTTTTTTATTGCCATGTGGATTTTTTTAATGTGACCTCAGTTGACAATAGCTATGCGCATGCATGCAGTACGTCGCAAATGCAGTTTCTCTGATTCCTTCAAATTGCTAGTGATGGTTACTGTATAATGCTTCAGGTCAAAGAATGTATACCAAAAACTTCCCCATTTCATTTTTGGAATCATCATTTAATCAAGCATTATTGGGGCAGCAAACCCATGCGTTTTTCGAGAGTGTCCTGAAAATGTTAAGGAAACTGGCTATGCAACTCTGGTTTACCCTATGTTGGAATACTGCGCCCCTATTTGGAACCCTCACAGGGTGTATCAAATTTAGGATCTTGAAATGGTCCAACGGAGAGCAGCCAGATTTGTCAAGGGCAATTTTCAATATTCAGCGAGTGTGACAGGGATGCTTCACTCTTAAAATTGGGATTCATTAAGGGCCAGACGAGAAATTTTTATTGATAAGATTAATTATTTAAACGCTCTAACCTTCCTTGCAATTCGTACCTCGTTTCCAATATTTTCGTGCCTAATAATCATTCTAGAAGTAGGCATAGCCATTCTTAATCCTTGACCGAGCTATGTTCTAAGATGGATGCTTACTTTTGGTCCTTTTTTGCGTGCGATTAGACGATGGAATAATCTACCTGACAATAGTTCAGATTCTCTTGAAATTAAATGACACTCCCCCCCTTTCTCCCCCCCCCCCCCCATCCCCACCATATGGCATTTATTTGTTGACTGTAGGGTATTGAATTGAATATACTTAAGTCGTTAGTTCTGTTCTTTGCATATGCAATGCTGTGAAACAAATTTCTTTGTACACTTTAATGTAGCACTGCACGCAAAAAAATTCTGGTTTCGCTAAATTAATCAAATTAAAGTATTTTAACCTTTATTCCTAAGCCAGCTGGATGAATGATTGTAGTCATGGTTTCACAAAAAAATTCAGACGCGTGTTAGTAAGGTGATCTAAAAATTATTCATTATCACGCTTTCTATTGCTTTTATCAGTCAATGTTGTTATATTTCTTGCTCAATATTACGGGGTCAAATCAGAGTCAGATGATTACAAAAAGGTATAGGGAACATTGAATTTAAGATTTTAAATTGTATTATATTAGTGCTAAGGTCAAATTGATCTGTGGCTTTGTGCTATGTCTAAAGTTTCTTAGAAAATTGTTGAGTATAGGACTAACGCTCTGCACATAAAACTTTGTAAATTGTTATACTTATATTTGAACCAAACCTGAAGGCAGTCCTTGAGATTATCCTACATAACAGGATGTTGTTAAAGGCAAACATGGAAGCTGTATGAAATATGTTTGCATTTACAAATGGATCTTATCAGCTAGAATGCCAGCCTTGTTTTTATCTGCAAGAGAGAAGTGAATCCTCTTTGCATTTAATAGACGTGAATAAGAAATTGCGTTCATCATGAGCTTGTCAAGCAGTACATAGACATGTACTTAGTTTAAATTTTGGAGAATTATTTTGCTCATAATCTTACCATAAAATATATTAGGCTATGGTATAATAGTCATTCTAATTACTTGAATCAGTTGGAGATATTGCACATCTTGGCTAACATTTACATTACATACTTTAGAAATGCAGCTTCAGATTTCTATGTACGTTAAGGATGACTTTAGCAAACTTTAAACTATGCTTTTCCAAATGTACCATGTATGAAAACTTCCACGCAATGTACAACAAATGTTAAAAAATGGCTCATAACTAGGTAATGGACTTATTATTTATGCCGAGTATATGTCAGCAGTCTTGTCAGTTTTTTGTTCGCTTTTGCAAAAGATTTTTTTTCTAAACTTTTATATCTGGAAAAGTCTTGGAAGAATGGCTTATTTTGAAAAAGTCGGAAAGTCAAAGTTTTGAAATTAAATGCAGTCTTGGCGTTCCAAAATTAATAGGCCTACTTCTACATGGTTAGCTCAGGGCCCATTTTCTGAGTACAAATTTGCCAAATTTTCTATATTTTCCGAGTACAAATTTGCAACATTTTGCACATTTACCGAGGACAAATTTGCTAAATTTTCCGATTTTTCCTTGTAAAAATTTGCAAACTTTTCCACGTTTTCCGATGCAAAATTGGCAATTTTCCACGTTTACAAAACGTGGAATTCTGGTGTACGTATTCTGGTCCACGAATACAAAATTGTTGTTTTTTAAAAAAAATATGCAAATTTTTAAAACATTTTCTATGTTACAGTTAGTTAATTTTTAAAAATATTTTTCAGTATCGATTTTTCAAAATATGTACATTTTTTCCATCGTCATTGGTCAGGAGTTTTTTTTTTTAACCTGGAAAAGTTTTGAGCCAAATTAATTTCTTAAAATTCAATTTAAGTGTAGGCTAATATTTGTTTAAGCCGCTGCTAATTTTTCAAAGCTAATATCTAAATATCAATATGCACATTTGAAAGTAATTATTCCATTCTTAATACATGTAACTTAAGATGAATTAGCTGATGTTTAGCTAATTATATTCATTGTTCAAAGTTCAGTAGTATTTTAATTTTAACTGGACGTTCCTAAATGTATTCAATGTCAGCTAAAACTTGTGCTTAGCATGGTTCTCTTAATAAAAATTTGTGGGAAATTTGCACGATGTAAATTTACTGTAGCCTACATGAGGATCATATTTGTATAATTGTATGATTACACAGCCTGTCACACTTGGCCTTGTGATGAACACATTCAGTTTCTAGTATGTTCTTAGAGGCTATTTGCTTCCCTGGGAGCTTCTAGTTTCCCTTTCTCGTTGCCATCGAGCATCCTGATAGTGTTTTAAATGCATTTTGCCACTTTAAATGAGTGGAACATATTGTGGGGTGAAAAACCTCTTACACTTCCGGTTTCTGGTTAGCAATAACGCAGTTTCGGAAAGAGGAAGCAAGTCACTTACTGCATGTAGTTTATCTTGATGTTATCAGATTTGAATTATTGGTTTTCCATGGGACGCAAATTCTTGGAACTGTTCCCTGGCGGTTTAAAATCGTATCGTTTGATGAATGTAGTGCATGCATTTCCTAAGAATCGATATTTTGTTATTGGCAGCCTAGAAGACAATATCATTACCAACATAGATTTCATGCATTTCCTAAAAATCGATTAATAATCTATGTTTTGTGATTGGCAACCTAGAAGACCAATATCGTTACCAACATAGATTGCTTGGTTTGGTTCATAAATTGTATTTTGAATTTGTGGGTTTCATTATATTTATTTGAAACCAGGTGTAAACCAATAATGACTATCATGCAGTTATCTGCACAGGTGGTGACAAGCTGAAATCGAATGCGTTTTTGTTGGCGACCATACATGTGCATATCATTGTACTTTTTTTGTATTTTCAGATTGAGGAATACATAGCATAGGAGATTAGTGTCGGAAAATGTACAAGTTTAAAACTTCCAAGTACAAAAATTCCCTACCAAAAGTTCCCAAAAAAGAGGTAAAATTATATACCAAATACATGTAGTATCAATTTTTTCTTCAGTAAACTCTATCAGGCCCATTTTATAGTGCTGTTATTTTCCCAACGAATTATGTTTTTTATCGTCTCGGGTATCATTCGTAAACTGAACCCAGGCAATTTAAGATTTCACTTTTCATTTCCATCACACAGGGCTGGATTTCTGATATCAGCGTGGGATCGCCGCAGTCACATGGGAATCACATCAAGGCAAGCGCCGCATTTGTTGCATTCAACAGTGATGCTCGAGGTAGGCACTTAGTGGTTGTTAATTCTGACCCTTTGAGGTCAGTTGGAACTGCGTTTAATACATGTAACCCAATAATCTCATCAAATTGAGTCATCTCTTATGCTCTGTGGAATAGTTTTTCTTATCTACAATTTCGTCTTTTGTTGTTGTTAAGGTGGTGGAAGCCTTGGCCTCCTGCCTCTGGATACAAGTGGCCGCATGAGAAAGGACACTCCTATGTTACACTGTCATGCAGGTTTGGCAGTTCTGAAAAATTTGTTGTAAATAAAATGATTGCTGAGTGATAAATCCTTACGATGGGGCATTCTTTAATTTGTAACAGAGCAAGTTACAGATTTTGATTTCTCGCCTTTTGACGATGGTCTTCTTGCTACTGGCTCCCAAGATTGCACCGTAAGCTATTTTAGAAGTGTAACTTTCAAATAATCTTCAACTTCAATCTTCAACAGCATTATTTGAATTATTAAGGATTAATTCATTGTTTTTCCATCATTTCTCTCAAAATTATTTTTTTTTAAATTTATTGTAAGATGACAAATTAAGTTAAAAATTTATTGAATGTGCTGCAGTAGTACTGGGATATTACTTATTCATACTGGTATATTTTTTATTCAGATCAAACTTTGGACTATTCCACAAATGGGACTCACTGAAAGTTTGGCAAACCCTACTCTCGTTCTTCCTGCACAGACTCGACGTGTTGAAAACATTCTTTTTCACCCCACTGCGGATTGCGCTTTGACGACAAGTAGCAGTACTTTAGTCAGCTTGTGGGATATATCTACAGAAAAATGCATTTGGGGTACGGTGGGAGAAAATTTGACCGAATTAGTTTGCTAGCCACAACTAATGTTTCGTTTGAATTTGACTACAGAGTGGGCTGATCATGGCAACCAAGTTCTGGGCATTGATTGGAAAGATGACGGAAGTTTGCTGGCTACCGTGGCTAGGGATAAAATGCTACGGGTTCTTGATCCGAGGAGCAATAATTGTGCGCAGGTAACTAATTTTTAACTTGATATTTTTCGTCATTGTCCTGGTCTTTGTTAATTAAATTTATGATGATGCTTTAACTACAGGAAACAGCAGGACATCAAAATCCCAAAGATGCGAGAGTTGTTTGGCTTGGAAACACCGACCGTATTTTAACTACGGGATTCGATGCTGTGAGTTTGGCAATTTTGTACAATTTTATTTTGTGTAATTTTTTAATGATTATCTGCAGACTGATCCATTATCTATTTTCATTACCATATTTAGAGTCACCAAAGACAAGTCTTTTTGAGAGATGTTCGTAATTTCGAACAACCACTAAAGTCATTATCTCCTGATACGTCAACGGGGTAAAGTTGATGATACACTATGGACACAATTTTTTCTGATTTAATTTTAGACTTTTGCTTGATTTTTAATTTTCTCCTATTTTCAGAATTTTAATACCACTCTTCGATAGTGATACAAATATGCTGTTCTTGGCTGGAAAAGTAAATGTTTTAAATGTCAAAGTGTGATTATTTTAAGCTGGTCTTTGGTTTTTAATTAACATTCATTTAAGGCGGATTCTTCTGTTATCTTCTTGGAAGTCCATGACAGTGACCCCTATTTAACAGAAGGTAATTTTAACATTCTTATTAATGCATTTTGTTTTTCATGTACATTTTTAGCAGTCTTGTTTATTACGCATAAGAGTTACAGAGCATCTCCATGTTAAAGTTTTAAATAATTTTTGAAATTATTATTAAATTGTTGGTTTTCTGCTGTTCTGCTGTGGTTCTGTTATTAATTTGAGTTTATGTATTTGCCTAGCCTCGAGGCACACTTGTGAACAGCCAATTAAAGGAGCATGTTTGATTCCAAAAAGGGCTTTGAATGTTATGCAATGTGAGGTGAATAGATTATTGCAACTGACAACCAATGCTATCATTCCGGTTACGTATCAGGTGCCCAGAAAAGTAAGTTGATTATTATTTTACCATGAATGTCATTTCTGTCACAAATAATTTACTCACTTGATTTTTTATAATTTTTTCAGACCTTCAGGGATTTTCATGGTGATCTCTTCCCAGATACCAAAGGAGCTATGCCAGCTATGTCTGCTCAAGATTGGCTTCAAGGGGATAATGTTCAGGTAATGTCTGAAATAATAATGTAATTAAAATTAAAATCATTGAAAGCAACATTGCACCTGATATATTCTCAAGGAGACATTTCTATGGCAGGTTGCTAAAGTTAGTCTGAATCCATCGGCTCATAAGGGAGAATCCCTGTTAAGGTTCTGCAACCAAAAGTGTGGCACTACGATATCATCCGAGCAGCATGCAGAGCAAAAAATTCTTCCCAATGAGCCTGAAAACAACGACGTTTTTGCTCATGTGCCAAAGCCTACTGCAGATAACCAGGTTAGGATAGTATTTTCTCAAGTGGTTTATGTTGAGGCACAAAATAAGCATTTTCATATCTAATCAGTTCAGAAGTTTTCATTTTGTAATTTTAAAAGCCAAATTCTTGTAAATGAAGGTACTTTCATTTTACAATATTCCATAATAATTACAAAATTAAAGCTTGAATAACAGTTTAGGATATGTAAAAAGTAAATTTGGCATTTTTTTAAAGGCAATTAACGAAAAAGTTCTTAATTTTATCATTTGCTATTTTTTTGATGAGAATGAAGAGCAATTTAATTTATAATTTTTGATAGCTGAAGGAAAATCCCTGCATATTCTTTAGAATTTTTCATTAAGAAAAATTAAGAACTGATATATCCATTTTCTGTTCAATTTTTTTTAGTCTATAATTTTACAAACAATCATTTGATTTTGTAGAAATAAAATTGGCATATTGATTATTGCAGTTTGTGCGACCATCTTCCAAAGCCAAATTTAATGGACAGAACGAACATTCCGAAGAAGAAAAAACAAACGGTAGTCAGAACCAATCTGGACCTGTTCCATTACCCCGACGCCGTTCACGCACCTCCTCCAATGACCTGGATAGATTCTGTAGAAGTGCTTCTGTGGATTCCACTGGCACACCTCCAGTAGCTGCACCCAGAGCTGCCCTTCGAAAAACTTCTCGCGAAGAAAGCAGTGGCAGCGAATCTGATCATCGGAATGAGTCTAAGCAAAATGGAAATTCCAGCCCAGGGATCCTATTTGGTTCCCCTGGATCACCTGTTCCGATTAGGTCAAAACCAGCTCCTGCTAACTCCACACCAACGCCAGCACCTAATTCCAACCGCAAGTCTGCTAAAATATTCCCAGGTAATACACAGCCTTTCTATTAAATTGCTGAAACCAATGAAAAATATTTTAGTTTTATAGTAAAAATTTGACTTAAATGAGGTAAAGAAGTTATCAAGTAAAGAGTTGTAGACGTTGCACTGTATTCCTAAGTGACAAGTGTCATGAATCACATCCATCACAGTACCAATGATTTATATATATTTTTTTTGCTTTTTAAGGCTTCCGCACCTCTAAATTCCGACACTTGAAAGGCACTCCATTGCACCGTAGTACGCACATCGAAAATGTCAGAAACCTCAGTAGTTCCATTCCTGGTGAATGTGATGGATTTCATATAAACAGAGACCGAGTTGCTGTTCCACTTCGTGGTCCTGGTGGCAAAATTGCAGTATTTGAGGTTGATGGCTAAATGAAACATTTGAAATACAAACACGTGGTGTCTTTTGATATCATACTGAAGTTGTTTTGAATGGTTTTTCAGCTGAGTAAAGCAGGCAGACTTCCAGATGGAATCGTACCTGTTGTTCAGAATGGGACCACTGTCATGGACTTTGCTTGGGATCCGTTTGATACTACACGCTTAGCCGTGGGTATGTACCTTGTTGAAAAGCGCTCGAGTTTATCAGTGTATTTTCACATAATCAATTTATTGGATGTGATTTTTAAATAGCTTGCGATGATGCCAAGATTCGTATTTGGATCATTCCTGATGGAGGATTAACCGAATCTGTCACCACTCCAGATGAAACCTTGGCTGGTAAGTGTTCTTAGTTTTTCTTAAAAGTAAGTAAAGCTACAAACTTGTAATTTTTGCCTTTGTATGTTACTATTATGTCAACTTTTTGTGGAAACGTTTGAAAAAAAATTGCTGGAGTTAAATAAATCTTCTCCAACACCTCTTATTAAATATGTAAAATGTTCTTGTTGCCTTAATTTAGAACTGCGAACACTTAATAGTGCCGCAAATAAGTAGTTGTAAAGGTTACCAAATTTTTGGTCGTTGCGAATAATTTTTTCAATAACTCTATTGATAGTGCAAATGTGTGTACAAATACATTACCAACAAATAATCTACAGTATGAGCTGTATACATCTCACAATTTTGAAAAAAAAAGTACTCAATTGCACGTGTTGGCCCTGTTTTTCTAGGGCACATGGAAAAAATCTACTTTGTCAAGTTTCACCCATTGGCAAAAGATGTCCTTGCATCTGGATCATATGACATGACCATTCGCATCTGGGATTTAAAAAGTTTGGAGGAGAAAATCCAACTTAGCGGTCATACCGAGCAGATTTTCAGCCTGGCGTGGAGCCAAGATGGCCGCCAACTCGCTACAGTTTGCAAAGATAACAAATTGCGGGTTTATGAGCCACGCAAATCTGTTGAACCAATCAAGGCAAGCAAATAAAACTCGGTTGCTCCAACAGAAAATACAATTTCATTAAATTTTAACCGTACATTATAACATTTTGTGTTTAATGTTTGTAGGAAGGTGTTGGTCCTGTTGGAAACCGAGGTGCACGAGTTCTTTGGGCGTTAGATGGCAAGTGTTTAGTCGTAACAGGTTTTGACAAGGTTTCAGAGCGCCAGGTTTGCGTATACTCTGTAGATTCGTTGATGGAACCCCTTGCAACAGTTGGAATTGATGTTTCGCCTGCCATTATGATTCCCTTTTACGATGAAGACAGTTGTACACTCTTTTTAACGGGAAAGGTGAGAACTTTAGGCTGCATAAAATATTACTTAAAATCAAAGGGTGCTATTTAACAAATATAAATGAAAAAAATCCTTCATAAATATGCTGTCTACATTGTAGATAAATCCTGCTTAAAATTGTTTCACGTCATGCTATGTTTCAAATTATCTACGATACCAAATCAGATTAGCCACAAATCATCAATTTACTTGATTATTTTACAAGTGTTGAATGAATCTCACGGAAATTGACTTTAATTTCACTTGGCATTTGTTTTCAGGGCGACTCCACTATTTTTGCATATGAAGTTTGTTCGGACCACCCGTACCTCTTCCCATTATCACATCACAAGTGTCCAACCTCCCATCAGGCTTTGGCCTTTCTTCCTAAGTACGTTTGTAATGTGAAAGATGTGGAATTTGCTAGGGCCTTGCGTTTGACGCCAACAACCATTGAACCACTCTCCTTTACCGTTCCAAGAGTCAAGGTGAGCCTTGCATTCTTTATTAGTTAGCGATTCAACGGATCTTTTCTTAACTTGGATTTTTTTTCTTTTCTTGTAGACCGAATACTTCCAGGACGACTTGTTCCCACCAACTCGCGTTGCATGGGAGCATGCTATGACGAGTGCCGATTGGTTTTCTGGGGCTGACAAACCACCCAAATTTTTAAGTCTGCAACCTGAAGGAATGAAATCATGTAAGATCAGTTGTCTTATTTCTCACCTTAAATTGACTCATTGACTGACGTTAACAATCCATTTTCAAGTAACTGAAAACACTTCCAAACCATCTCCAAAAGCGATGGAAGTACCAGATAGAAGCTCAGTAGGACAGCCAGCCTTCCTTAGGAAGGGGAAAGCTGATGTAAGTATTGCGATGCTTAAGTTACTTTATTTTAACCTAGCCAATGCTGATTCGGAGTCTTTGTCCTTCCTATCGCAGCTAAATACTTTGTTCGCCACTATGGCCATTGAAGATGGCGATTTACCTCAGGATGCAATGGAAGGCGTTGAAGTCAAGGAATGGGTAAGTACAATTAGGATAATACTAGTCTGATTAAGACCAGCATTAGGCACGAGGTGTTATTTTATTCAAGATATCTAGTGGATTGGGCCTTGCATAATAGTGCTTGCATTACTGACAGTCATAATAGTTAATGGTGTAGGTTTAAATGATTTCTTATCAATCTCTTGCTGTACCTGCGGCATTAACCTGTTCCATTTTGGGACTATGCATTCTGCAATTTGGCAGATTTCTTGGGTTTAATGGCTGCATGGTTCAATATGGAGATGTTTGAGCTGAACTACAGTCTTGTCGAGTTTTGTTTGAAATCGATTACTCGAGTGCTGGCTAATGATTCGGTCTATAATTGTCCCTCATGTTTTAAGTGGTAGTGAATTTTGTTTGTTTTGTATTTGTCATGTTTAACAACTACCAGCTATAACTAATGGCAACTTTTGCAATTCTTACTAGGATGAGGAGTAGAATAGGTTTTCTAGAAATTGAGCTGTGTCAGATGACTCAACAACGAGGTCTTCAAGGAAGTCGTTCCTGGAAATGGATGGGGCATCAGCACAGTTCCAGTGCCAGACAAGTTGGCTCGTTGCGATTCTCAGCCTCTGGACGGTGAAGCTGACCCTATCCATTTCAGTGCCTGTCATTTTGTAAGTGTTCTAACCTATGGAGGCTGTCTTTTTTATTTCCGTGCTCAATTCAAAATCGTCATGTTTGTATTATATTTTACTGGGCTTTTCCACCCCTTTTCTTGGCCTTCATGCAATTCTCGTCCCCAGCATCATGTGCAAGTATTATGAGGTGCTCTAATGAGCCCAAATTGGTCAAGTGGAAACCGTGTGTTTTGCTGCCCGTTTGGTCATGCTCTGATTGGCTCATTCAGCGGCAACTTGCTCGTTTTAACTTGTTCCAGTCTCTCTAATGTGTTTTCAGTGGCTTTCACGGTACTGCGCACTATGTAATAGCACTTCATCTTGCCTGTGTGTTTCATATTGAAGACAAACTGTTTGTTTGGCTCTTTGGAGGTTCTGTCAAAGGTTTGACCTTTCAGATAAGATGGCCAAAGTTGTGCCTAACCCCGAATAACATCAAGTTTACAAGTGTTTTAGGGAGTGCCTAAATTAATGCTTTTATTCCCAAGATGCATGTATTGCAAAATTACAGTGTGCTCTACTTGCTTTTTAAAAGAATCCAGAAGTTGGCCTGTAGAAATAATTAGCTTTTTTGAAAGACTATTTATGTAGCCATGAAAATGCGCTCTCTGATCTGGCTTGCTGCGAAAAAATGTATAGACTGTTGAGATTTTCTTAAGTCCAAACACTCCCAAATTGTTGCATCAGTATTTCAGGGTGCAATGTGCTTAGAATGCTCTTCATATTGCAGAGACCTCAGTGAAGGCGAGTTGAGCATATTTATCCCGGTTTCTAGGCCCTGTGTTTTGTATGTGCATCTGGTCAGTACATTTTTTCTGATATTCATAGAAATAATCATATATTTACATGAAAATTTTAATAATTCTCCAAGAATGTTCGAAACTTATTATAGCAAATACTTACCCTGTGTATTTTTAGGTAATTTGCTACGATGAAAAAATAGATAAAATGGCCACGATGTGAGAATTGGCGCTATATATGAGCTCTTAGTCGGAAGTGCAACATTTGCTAAAATTTCATACTGTTGAAAGTTTCAGCTCAAACCATTAAAACCAAAGAATTTAATGGAGCTGTGATATTTAGTTATGTTGTACTCTTTCAAGTTTCTATAAGCCATCATCATTAACTTGGGCAATATTGTCTAAGCTGTCTATTTGCAAACCAACTAACAATGCTTAGCTGAGTTCTGAAACAAAATATCAAATCTTGTGTTAATGAGTTGATGCAAACGCATGGATAATTTGAATTCTTTGCCTTTTATGATTGGGTGACTTGGAGAAGAAGTACAATTATCTTCATTTACTAAACTTCTTTCCCTTGCACTTTTAAAACTTTCGTAATTAATTGTTTGAAACATTGTTTTTAATAATTTTCATACTATGAAACATTGTCATTGAATTTTACTATAAATCTAGTCATACGTGGCAAATTTTTACTTCAGATATTTTGCCAAATATATTTCAAACTCATGTCTTTGTTTTAAAGATTTTTGTCATACAGTAAATCGCTATGTCGATTCTTGTTATAATTCCACTGTTTATTTAGTTTAAATCAAAATCGGCAATAGTTGCAACAGTGAAACTGCACCTCACGAGTACCATTCACTAAACATTTAATCGATTTGGTGGTTTGGGGTTTTTGCTTGTTTGCGTGTCATTCCTTTATTAGCAAACAATCTCCGATGCTTTGCATTCCAGATATCCAGTCCATGGATTCTAATCCCTGCTGAAAATTTCACACTCTCGTGTTGCTATTGAAATAAGATTAACTAGTTCTAATATTTTAAAATTGAAATCCAATATTTTGTAAACTTAAATCCCCCCAGTGCAGCGTGCTGAAACATTTGCTCAATTTTTTTCTTGTTCTACAATTTATGACAGTCCTAGTTTCTTGTTCCTGTTTATACTTGCCTCTACTTTTTAATGCAATCTGCTAGTTCCCTTCCAAATTGGAAGAATGCTAACCACTTTCATTGCCTATGTTCTAATTCGGCTACAAATTGGTAGAATTGGTGTTTTGGAGTTGCACGTTTCCCGCTATGAAAATTACCTCATTCGGGCATTTGGCTTTAATGGTCTCTGGGAAATTGGGAATATCTGAAAGGAGAACCGTAATCACATTGCCATAGTTTTTCGCATTTCTGTCAATGTAAAATTGCAAAATTATTCTCTCAAACCAGGATTTTGCTGTTTCGTCATGCGTAGCTTCTAGTCGAGTAAATGATTTTATGCCAGTGCAAATGAATTTGTTAATTTGTTTTGGATGAACATTGCAATGCTGGCTTTGATTGAGTTTTGGGGATTCCAAAAGGGCAGTGGTACGTAACCTGCCTAACTCGTGCACGGGAATTAAGTGATGGGTATTAAAGGGCTAATTCAGATGAGCTAACAGTACGTGGGAGTGTCCGATTCAAAGGATGTTCTACACTCAGAATCCAAAACCTGTCGGTGTTAATTAATTATAGTGTTGCGAGATTACTCCACCCAGTTTAAGGGCGCTCACGATGAGGGAAACCAGTACCCTCAAGATTTGCATTCACATTGGAAATTGAATAATTTCAGCATAAAGCTAAATGTTACTAATGCTTATCTGCCGCAGTTCACATAATATTTAATTCGAAAATGTTAGGTTTGTGATTTGGCCGCAACAAATTTGAAGCTTCCAGGTCCAGAAGTTCTAAACGTATTCCAATGATTATATTGGCTCTAGGATTGAACTTTTTTTAAATTTTTGTATTAAATTTTAAGCCAAGAATGCATTTGAAAAATGCTGGCAAAACTTGAGATGGAAGATCCGGTTATAGGAGAAAGTAACGACTATGATTGTAATGGTAAAACGTTAAAAATACATTTCAGTCAATTTCAAAACTTATTGGGATGTATTTTCCAGGAATTTATTTTTGTCTGAACAAGGCTATCACAAACACATGACTGCCGTGACAATGACTTTTAATGGTGCTCGATTGAATTTTCAGTCCAACAACCTTGTTTTATGCTTCGATGGAAATTTTTGGAAAATTTTATTCCTCTCTTTTTTGGATTGGAAATTTCCCAGAAACAAAATCTCACCCTGTGCATTCTTTTCTTAAACTGGAATGGGTCACGCAAGCGCCTACATCACAGAAAGGGGTACTCCTTGATTTCCCTTTTTTATAAACAACATTAATTATTTTAAACTCTGCACCATCCTCATCACATCGCGAGTGTTTTTGTAGGTTCTGTAGATCATACTTTCCACATCTCGGTGCAATTGTATTGTATGCTTTGTGGTGCAGAATGGGAAAATGTACTACACTAGTTTGGTACTGATGTACGTCATACTGTTATGATGTTCTGCGTAGCTGCACCACAATTTGTGCATCTTTGCAGACCATCTAATAGATGCGAAAAGTTTTGCATGAAAATCATTTGTCGCAATATTTACTATTGATGTTCATATTCCATGATGATGCAAATCAATAATGATTAATCGCAATTCTTACTCCGCTGATTAACAGCACTTTTGTTTGGAGTTTTCATTCCTTCAGTACTGTGGATAGTTTGTGACAGGTTCTTACCAGTAAACTGGCCTATGTATCATTTGTAGAGGCTTTCCAAGCTGCATTATACTACAAATGCACTAAAATAATTGTATTGCTTCCGACTTATATTTTTGTTGTAAAAATCCAACTTTGCATGCAGATCAGTATTACCAAGACCAAAAATGTGCAGAATTATACTTTGAAAACATTCTTGCTAGAAACTTAATTTCATCATTGAACCCAATCGAACTGCTGAAACCGTGCAATTCTCGCGATCCTAGTGATCGTGAACTCTTCCCTCGAAAGTCAAGTCCTTTAAATTTAATTTACTCAATTTGTATACTTTTTATTAATTTATATTTGATATTTATGCCTGCTGAATGAATTATATCACCGAGATGTTATTCATTGAATATCATTATTATCCTGTATATTGCAATATTTCGTTTTTCAACTTGATGCATGAAAAATGACGATGTGACCAATTGCTATAAAGTGAATCCAACTACAGTGTATGATATCTTATCATTGATTTTTCGGAGTCCTTAAATTATAGTTTTTTAAGTTTCAGAGAAACTGCTACATCTGAAAATTTGACAATGAAAGTGCAACTCGGCCGTTCTGTTTTTAGGTTGTGACGGCCAATAACGACACAATAGAAAACTAATTTAAGTTTCGTGAATATATTTCTAAGACATTTAATGATGAGCAAAATGCATCTCGATGACAATCACATTATTTTCTAATGGCGAATTCAGATGGTCAATCTAGTGTACACCAGTGCATTGATTCTTCTCTCGTTCTATTCTAATGAGACTGGTGCATACTCATGCAGTGGCGGTCGGTGCACCCTTCTTCCCTCATTCGAATAACTGCACTGGATGTACTTTGGGAGTACACTGCTACACTGTCAAGAGAGCTAGTGTAGCAGTGCATTCAAATTGGCGGATTAGATTTCGTCTGCTGTTCTTCAAAATTCGACATTGGCGGTGACTGGTCGGCTGCTTAGACGGACGATTTGCACTCGCTTGCTCGAATCGCAACACCTGGCAGAATGCACTATTGCGCACAGAAAAGGCACGAAAAATACACTACTCCAGATTGAGCATCTGAATTCGCCATAATGTACATCAATCACCGGTAAATTGCATCGGAAATTAAATATTCGCGTTTTATTAAATTTACCGACCAAATTTGGGATTTTCTAAATTTTTGCACCAGTCGTAATTACCCACGTAGCAAA
The DNA here is from genome assembly GCA_034698745.1 of Megaphyllum sjaelandicum. Taxonomy (NCBI): domain Eukaryota; kingdom Metazoa; phylum Arthropoda; class Diplopoda; order Julida; family Julidae; genus Megaphyllum; species Megaphyllum sjaelandicum. The sequence goes on from JAQGBX010000122.1 coordinate 42,487, forward strand.
TTGACCAAAAAATGACGTCATTAAGTCCGCAAGAATGCGAAAAAATTACGTCTTTTTCGACTAACAAAATGACGTCGTTTTTAACGAAAATAATGACGTCATTTTTTGGTCCTAATATGACGTCATTTTTCGCCAGGATTTGGATGGTCATTTCTTGGGCAAAAAATGACATCATTTTTAGCAGAAAATGACGAAAAAATTACGTCATTTTTGGTCATTTTTCTACGTGGGAATGCGGATTCGGAATTTCAAAACAAAATGCTAAAATTTTTTGGAAAATGTTCCAAATGCTCGGCCCGACGACCTAAAGAGACATCTCACTTCATGCAATTTGTTTGAAATATTTTGGGGAAATGGAAGACGGTCATGGCCGATTTAATATGGAACTATTCCGGTATTCGCCTTGGAAGGATTGTGGAAAACCATGAAAAGCCACAATCGAGAATAGCCGAACTGGGAATCGAACCCAGGTCTACCGAATGTGAGACGAGAACGCTAACCTCTAAGCTACCTCACTCGGTACCAAGATGTTAGCCAAAATTCCTCTAAACAGTCGTTTTCTAACTATGGTAGAGGGCGCTTCCGTCAATAGATTATTGTTGATATTCATTTGGACCTTGGCCTTGAAACGTACAGTTGGTGGTTTTGAACATGCCATAATCACTAATACAAATCCAGAGGATGTTCTTCGATGACGTGCTGCATTGATATAAATTAAAACATCTTTCTTCTTGGATCCTTTATGGACAACAATTTATGGTAAGAACGCAATCTCTTTATTGGATTTTATGGATAAGTAAGGATTGTTGACGTTATAGTTGGCAAATTCTATGAAACTTCCGACGTGGGCGATTCCTCCAAACGTACATGAACATGTACTGTATATTAAAAAGGGGGTTCTTTTTGTGATAACACATTGAAGATTAACACGTTCACATCCCAACTTGAAATTTAATTGACTTTACTGACTAAAAACAGTTTGTAACCAACTTGTACATGTAAATATTCACATCATTGATTGCCAGTATGTATAGGAGTATTTGGGAACATGCACATAGAAAGGTTGGCTAGCGTGGACTCGAGAACTATGTACATCGGAAAGGAGCGGTACTAGATAGGGGGGTGTGGATACATTATTTTGACAACATATGCATGGCAAATGTCCGAATTAAATTGAAAATTTGGGCGGAATAGGAGGGTGGACGAGGAGATGGGACAAAAAGTGGAACGAAATCAGTGTTACCCAAATGTGAAATCGAAGCCCTAAACGCCATAAAGAAATACATTTATTTGCTGTGGTTTTCTTTTCTTCTTTTTTTTTTCTTTTATCTTCTTATGATCACTTATTTCTTATTTTGAATAAACTTTGGCGTAACTTTACAAGCGCAGTGGTGGGCCACTGCTACAAAACCCCATCTGGGTTCTGCGTCTGGAAAGTCCACGAGTCGGTGGTACGCGTTTATCCAACCGTACCTGAGTTCGCACTCGGAATTGAACCTTTGAGAAGAGACGAAAGGAAAACGTTTGAATAAACAGATATGAATTAGTCAACTTGTGGATGCAATTTACATGTATATGATACAGGACAAATGTATGATGCTATTGTATTGGGCTAGGTCCAAGATCAAAATGTGCCCTAGTTCTGGAACACTGTCCAGAATTAGCCAAGAATATAGTTAGATATACTACAAGAAACCTGCAGGAGTTGCTTGGTGTGAATGCTCAGAGAAGAGAATGTGATTACTATCTTCTCGACTGTCAAGCAACTATAGACTAGACTCTAGAGCATTATCAAGTTGTATTTTTTGTTAATTTTTTGACATTTTTATGCAACTCGATCCAAATCTCAGATTTAGCATGCTTCAGCATGGAACACTTGTGGCTACTAACGATCCGCTAGGTGGCGTGGCAGTTATGCATGCATCTGCGTCAACTGTTTGGCTTGAAGCAATATACTAATTAAGATGCTCATGAAATCAGATGCTCAGTAAATCAAAAGTTTGAGGAACAGAATATAAAATGTTCTTGAGAACTTTTCATACGAGTTTAAAAAGTTTAACACGAGTTTTTTATGTTTTTAAACTCGCATAAAAAGTTCACAAGAACATTTTCTGTTCCTCAAACTTTTGATTTACTTACTGTGTCTTGTAATGCCTTATGGCACAGCAGAAAATAACCAACATGTATTATCCAAAAATATGTCAGGCGAGCATCTTAATTAGCATACAGTATTGCTTTAAGCCAAACAGTTGACGCAGATGCATGCCAATAACTGTCACGCCACCTAGCGGATCGTTATTAGCCGCAGTTTCACTAGCGTGACTTTTTTTGGTACAGTGTAATGATTTTAGAACTTCTGAAACTTGACAATAATTAACTGAAAATGCGCTTTTTTGTAAATCGTCAATGGGAAATATTTAGAAGAATGTAATAACTCGACGACATTCAGGACAAAAAAAGCATACACGAAACTTTATGCATATTTCGTCATTATGCCGGCGCCACATGACCTTTAATTCGTCATTTTAGGAAAAAAAATGACCCTGGGGCACTTTTTCACTCGAAGGTTCGATAAACTCGTGACCCGCCCTCGCACCGCTTTATGCAAATTTCTTTTTGCACTTTGCCTGTGTTGCGTAATTATGCGCAACAACTTTTTAATCAATTGAAGGAATGCGTTCGCGAGGTCCGGTCACCTGGGAGCCAAGGGGACCTTCCTTGAACACAGGACCCTTGTTTCCTGTGCATGTTTACGATTCGGACGTTTTAGGAGGCCCTTGCTGGGCATCGTCGGACTATAGTGCTTTCTTCATGATTTATTGCCGTGCTACTCCAATTTTGTGACGAAGTCGCCATGCCTGGACATCATGAATTTGCCAGACGTTGCACCTGAAATTGCTGGACCAGCCGTCGCCGGATCCAAAATCATTGCTTAGACACTCCTTGTCCTTGCTTTTGGTGAGTTTAAATTGATCATTCAAAGTTCCGTGAATCTGGCCAGAAAGCAACTTAGCCACGTGGCCACACCATAGGCATTATCTTATGATTCTTATCGAGAAAAACACTATAGGTCATAGGTCATATGGCACTATTGGGCCATTCAAAAAGGACGTCCTCATGTAGGGGGTGGGGGGTATTTTGAGTCACGGATACAATATGTGGACAGGGGGAGGGAGAGGGGCATGACCAACTCGGACGTTCACTTGTTAAAAATAATGCCAACTAAAACCAGTTCCCAAAGTAAAAGGGAAATTGAGCGCCTATCGCGTAGGTAATGTTATAAATTGCAAAAGTTAGTAAACAGGGTAGCTACAGTCCAGGAAAACCTGGAAAAGTCAGACTTAAAAGCTCAGGGTCCATTCGCAAACGTTCAAATTTTCCCAGGACTAATTTTCAAAATTTTCTTCTTTCTCGAGCAAAAACTCGCAAAAAATTTGAACCTATATACTCCGAGGTCGTCTTTACAAATTTTATCACTTTTCCCCCAAGTACCAATCTTCAACATTTTCAACTGTTTTCGAGTACAGAAATTTAAAAATACAAACAGATTCCGAGGACAAATTGGCAAAATTCTCAACCTTTTCAGAGTACATGTATAAAATTTACTTTTTCCGAGTACAAATTTTCAAAATTTTCTGAATACAATTTTTCACTTAAAAGCTCAGGGTCCATTCGCAAATTTTCCCAGAACTAATTTTCAAAATTTTCTTCTTTCTCGAGCATAAACTCGCAAAAAATTTGAACCTATATACTCCGAGGTCGTCTTTACAAATTTTATCACTTTTCCCCAAGTACAAATCTTCAACATTTTCAACTGTTTTCGGGCACAGAAATTTGAAAAAATTCAAACAGATTCCGAGGACAAATTGGCAAAATTCTCAACCTTTTCAGAGTACATGTACATGTATAAAATTTACTTTTTCCGAGTACAAATTTTCAAAATTTTCTGAATAAATTTTTTTTTAAAGTTTCGGACGTCCGAATGGGAGGGGGGGGGGGGTCCTGATTGACCGGCCACAATGCGGGCAGGGGGTAGGGGGAAGAGGGAGGGAGAGGGAGTCCAGTTTTGTGAAAATTTGGAGGACTTCCTTTTTTGAATGGCCCCTATGCAGAGCGAGATATTTTTTTTTGAAAAGGTCAGTGTTGATAACCCCATTGAACTAGAAACGTATTCCGCGATGTTTTTATTGCCCCTATTTGTCCACTACAGCTAGGCAATCAACTCTAGTACTTGTGTTGAGACTCTATCATATTTACCCGTTCTGTTATTTCAACCGTACACAAATAGTTTTGATTTGGTGTCTATTATGCGTTTCACCAGGGATATGTTTTGTAATTCGGATGGTTTTAAAAGCCCGCAGCAACAGGAACTCGGACGAAATTCACTTTATATTTAAATGCAAGAAACGCGCTAGGGAATAACCACGTGGGCCTGTGGGAAGAATATGCTATAAATGGAGAAAACAACAAAATTCGGTATAGATATGAAGTGCACTCACAGAGGGGAAATGCCATAGCAGGGTCTTTGCGCAGTAACGCACTTGTAAACGAAAGCGTGCTGCCGGTATTCCGGAGTTTGGACCACTTCCACTTTGTTAAGCTCGGTGTCCCACGTGTCACTCAGTACCTCCCATTTCCTGCAAATAACCACGAATGCAAATTAGGATGCAAATCATGCAATTAGGGCGTTTTTAAAAATCAAGTCCCAATGATGATGGGTGCGAGCACAGTAAAACTTTTAAAAGTACGGAAGTTACTTTAAAAAGCTTTCCCGCTGGGTGGCGCTAGTGGTCGGTAAGTAACTTTCGTACTTTAAAAGTTTTCCTGTGCTCCCCACCCACTGCCATGTCTGGGAACTTTTTGACGCATGCTTGTCATTACGTCGTAGGGCATGCGTCATCTTAATCCGTTCTCTGTGCATGGACAGCGAAGATGGCTCCTAGGGTGCGCATTCGTTGGTACTTAGAAGTAAGAATGTTAATTTTTTTGACCACTAGCGCCAACCCGCGGGCAAACATTAATAATACATTTAAATTACTGATGGTTTGCCCGCTGGTTGGCGCTATAGGCTAGAAACACAACAAAACTTTTAAATTAAGAATGATAATTTTTTTTACCACTAGCGCCAACCAGCGGGCAAACC
>JAQGBX010000123.1:0-47604 GCA_034698745.1 Megaphyllum sjaelandicum
GACCTCTGGACCAATCTGGATACACCTACCTTGCTTGGCCTGGATACAGGGAAGTCCAAAAACTTCCTTAACAACTTTCGAATGGTCAAGGCAAGGCTGGTGCTGTGGTTCACGCTACATAGGACTGCTGGGTTGACAACTACCCCAACACAGACCAATTGAATGAATAAGCATCCCTTGGCTCATTCTGGAGCCCTCCGTTGGAAAGGAGTAAACCTATCTATCATGCGCAGTGACCTTGTGGGAGGGTAGCAAGCATGCGCAGTGAAAACTGGAGCCCAACTGGTGGCAAAAAACGGAAGTCTTCCGGAAAGTTGGCGCGCATGCGCAGTGAAAACTGAAATAAATTCCATTTCGAGTAGGCTACATGTACATGTATTGAGTTTCAATTGAATTAGCAGTGCGAACTTCCGGAACCCTCGTGGACGTGCAGAAATAAAATCTGCGATAAGCATGTACTAGCTCATGCTGGTCCTCCCAGTTGGCAGTTTACTGCGCCTGCCGAGTTTAATACTGTATATATATTCCGCCTGCCATCGGATGTCAATGTGCTCATTAATTTGATGAATCGAGGTGCCAGACATAACGAGAAACAAACAAATTAGAAAGGCATCAGTGCCAGCCCAGTTTTCAAAGAGTCACAACAATTCATAAATATAACGAAACGTTCAGTCCAACGTCTTTTTTAAAACACTCCGGCTGGTACATGCTTGGGTACACTGCCAAACGGAAACGCAAGAGTTACACAGTGTGATACACTCTGTAGTAAATGGTGTATTTGCCATTTTGCAACGGTACTGGAAAGGTCGCCGCAGATCGAGAATTCAAGGAATTTGAATGTTCTGATCTAAATTAGATTAATGAGTTGCCAGAATCAAAATGTTGGATGTCACGAATCTATGAATGCATGTGCAGTATATGCATCATTAACTTTGGGAATCAACAGTAGTATGATACTCAGGAATGTCTTCGATGAGTTTTTTAATGATTCGAATATTAAGAACATACTATTGTTTAATTAGCCTCAAAGAAAGATTTGATTGGTTTACTCTTTTCCAACAGTGAGCCCCAAAATGCGCCAATAGGGGCGCGTACAGTATACCAGGTATGTGCCATGAAATTTTTCCATGTGCATACAGTATAACGAAGACCAATGGACCTTATGCAGATTTCGTCAGCATGCATATATCACGTGATACTTCATTCATTCCATAAGGCAGTGCCGAGGCATGTTCTTTTATGGCACATTCGGATGGTCGATCTGGTGTGCACCGGTGTAGGCTACAAGGTGAGGCATAAGTCTGTAAAGTCTTGTTGCGCCTGATGCCTGCAAAAGTCAGTGCCGATTTAACAGACTTTTGCCTCACCTTGTGGCCTACACCGGAGCACGCCAGATTGACCATCCGAATGCGCCATTAGTTGTCGATTCGATGAAAAGATCACGTGATGTAGCCACATACCGGTACTAATGGCGAATTTGACTGGGCGTACACTGAGTGTACGTTTCTGCACTCGTTCCAATCGGTTAGGCAACATGCATACTTAAGTGTATAGTCAGTGCATCCCACGTTCCGTGTTCGATTGGGTGCACTGAGTGTACACTGACGAGAAAGTCGGTGTAGTCAGTGCATCCACGGCGCCAAAAATTTCACGAGTTCCGGTTGCACTGCACTAGTGGGCCCAATCAAATTCGCCATAACATTAACTTTGCATAAGGTCGATTGCAATTGCATTGGTCGTTACACGTGTTTCACATACATGTAGATCAATGATGATGCAGACGCAAATTGATATGCTGCGCCATCTGTTGCGAAGAAACGAAAACCTGATTTGCTGTTTGGAATATAGGTTCATGAGTATCTTATATGGGCTGCTTGGCTGAGAATTAAAAAAACACTGTTAAGAAAAACTCCATACGTGACGACGGCTACGAATTTCTTGGACCAGAGTACAGTAGCTCATAATCTGACAAACTGATCTTGTCAAGTAACTTTAGTTATTGCAAATGAGTTTACTTCAGTATTTGTTTAAAAAGAAGTACAGTATGAGAAAGCTAGAGTACGCAGTTACAGTATGTAAATCTGTAACAGTTCGGGAATGAAAACGGAAACGTTCCATGTGGGTGTTCGCAAACTGCAGTCTGGCTGGCATTCATCCAGGATGATAGACTGTATTTCACACATGGCCTTTACATCTTAAAATTTTGAAACAGAAAGCAAATGTAGCGCAGAGAGCGGGTTCAATGCACCGATCGTGAACCTGGCAACCTCGTCTGCTTGGTTTATATCCTTTTTGTTTCACCCTGTACATATCTGCTTTAATCTGGTGATTTCTCTCACTAATGGCTGGTTGAACCAACCTGTGTAACTATAATTGCCACCGTAAAACATATTGCCACAACACTCGTGGGAGCAGGCGTTTAGTGTGCGACTAAGTCAACTACAGCAATTGTTAAGTGGCACTTAAAGAACTAGGTTAAATTGCGGGCCTTAGGCTAATAATTCATTCCGAAATTTCATGAGGGCAAAAATTACCCCAATTAACCCATAGTCTGACGGTAGGCGATATACTGTACTTATGTTCATACATAAGAAAACAAACAACATGGAGCGATATATTCAGAACATGTCCCTACAGTAGATGACAGCACTGTTACAAAGGGAAATGTGGATAAACTAACTTGGTAGCATTGCTTCTTCCATACTATGACGTATGTCTTTCCTGATTGGCGATAGAACGGAAAGAAACTTTTGTACAGGACTGTTAAACTTATGACGCCAGTTTCTTTCCAGAAATAAGTTGCTCAGAATATATACAGTAGGATCATTTTCTACTCTGAAAATACATTTGGGAAGGAAAATTTTCTGTATACAGTGTACATAGGGAAATATTAAGCAGTTATATATCTGGAAACAAGTTTCGGGATATAAATTGCCTCGTGACGTGCGACGGCCTTTGCAGAGTTAAATCTGAAGGAAATCCTCGTGAAATAACACAGAAATATTCAGTTGTCTAATTTGAAAAAAAAAGAGTGTATAGGCCACATAATGTAGGAATTGCTTTATTAATTGATGGAAACTTTCAACAGAAATCACGTTTTATCGTGGTAAAATTTCGGCAAGTCTTTATTTACTAAACACCCGTACCATGGAATTTTGAATTAATATACATGTACAGAGTGTCCCAAAAGTCTGCTTCCACGCCTCGAACTTCGTGTGGCAGAACTGATGGTATTACAATTGTACTTGCAAAGATGATTCCTCCTTTGGTGAAACAGTTTTTGCGCTTCAGATGACACCAACAAAACGAGTTGAATGGCATTGGGTAATTTCCAATTTCGTATAATTAATAAAATTGCCTATGGATACGAGCCTGTTGGACGCCTTGTATGTGGGAATTTTCCTTCGATAGAGAAAATGTTTTCAATTTGTACCGTTAAACTCAAACCATCCTTAATCTCAAGGATGTGTTAGTTCCAAAAGTGCAATCAATATACAGTACAGCTAGTGTACATGCACATACTGTATTTGGATGAATAAACATCAAAACCAACTTAATTAAAATGTGTCGGCTCGTGGTAAAATTATAAGTAAGAGTCAGTCAAGCTTGAAGATGAGCTTCAATTCGAATATTGGGAGTAGGATTAACAAAATAGCAAAACAGGTATTTCTATAAACGAAAATACCGAAGATAAATGACTTCGTCTCAAATTGTTATTCGTATTTTCGAGTAAATCTGCCTGTGAAAATGAGAAAAATGTGAAGTCCATTCATTTGCATACTAAACGGACCGCCATAGTTGACTTCATAGTTAAAGAGCATTTAAACTACATGTATACCTGGTGCAACCGGTCATAAAGGGTAATAATTATTTTTGGCACGATCATTTTCGAACGCAATTCGCTTACTAAGAACTCCTTCGAGAGCTCGATCTCGCTTAAATTCACCTGCCCATGTCCAATTTATTAGCTATTCTGGCTATACGCAGTTGTGTTTGGAGCCATAACTCCTCGCAATGAATAAATTCCACACAAAAAAAAATAACTAGCAGTTTGTATCAGTTTCCATTCTTCAGCAAACTTCAACACATTAAAGAAGTTTATATAGGCACACAGCCCCATCTGACCACCACACAAAAAAAACTAACAAAATAAAAGGAAGTATGCGGCTAAACTTTTACTTATGGTCCTTATGGAATGGTAGGCTACAAACTAAAGAAAATAGTCGGTAGTACAATGTGGACAGGACAGCAGCAAAACTGGGCCAATAGAGGAAGCACAAGTCAGTGTAGTGTACAGCACGTTGCCCATCTTTGCCCCATTGCCTTCCACTACACCGATTTGGAAATCATTGATGTAGCGCCTCCTATTAGCACTTAACTCAAATTTTGAGATTTGAGTTGGGCGTGGAACAGTACAGACAGTGAGCTCGGCAGACTCACTGTAAACAAATACAAGAACCACTTATATTGGTGAAACCACGGAGGATAGCACCTCGAACATGTCTTGAGGAGACAGTGCATATGGAGGACCTCGAACATGTCTTGAGGAGACAGTGCATATGGAGGACCTTGAACATGTCTTGAGGAGACAGTGCATATGGAGGACCTCGAACATGTCCTGAGGAGCCAGTGCATGGAGGACCTCGAACATGTCTTGAGGAGCCAGCTAGTGGAGGAACTTCCGACCGATGCAGCACCACTATCAGCGGGTTTATGGGACTGATGGTGTCCTGTTTTTCTTAAAATGTTGAACCCAACTTGCATAGCTAACGAGCTTTTGAGCGGACACATAATAAATACAACTCGCTTAAAATATCCTGAAATTATGAGAAACATAATACCGGAATAAGGACGAAGGCAAACTGCTCCCTCGAGCGGCACGACTAACATTAATTACAGAAAGATCAGTTAGGGGAAACGGGTTGGAGAAGGGTATACTTTTCGTAAATAATCGTTTTTTGCTAAAGAGACGGGGTCAGTCATTTATTATACTGTACACATATAGTGGTTTATCTTAGGCCTAAGTTCTCCACTGAGTTATAATCCATAATATTTGCATGCCATGGAACTACAGGTCCAATTTAATTTCATATTAATAATTGGGGACATGAGGAGAGAAACGATTTGAGAGTGTAAAAGTCGGCTACTACTTGAGATAACAGTACTTTTCCTGCATTTTAGGGAGGGAAAAAATTTGTAACAATGACGTATATTAAAATCTTCGATGATAGGTGTTTACCAAGACCTAAAATAAATAAGAGTGTTACTGAGTGCATCAATGTGGCATTCTGCTTGTAACCATTCAGTTACAAGCGCTTCAGTTGAAAGCGGTTAGCCATATAAACAGCCTCTCTGTTTACTGGACTAAATTATAATCTCGACCACAACTCGGCTAATAAATGATGCCGTCCATGTATAATAACGGAAACGAAGTGACATTTCCAGAAAGGGCAAGGCCAATTTAAGGTTGTGTTTGATCCCCAACGCGATAATTATGGGTGAAGTATTCGTGTCAATAAGCCAACATTTATTCGAGCACAGAATGACGTTTCATAAATCGTTGCAATGGTTGTCATTGACGACTGCAGCAATCCACCAACCTTGAGATGATTTCGACAGGAAGTGGAAGTTAACCTTGTTCCGCCATCTTTGCCTACCATTATCATCTTCAGGACACAAGAACAGCTATAGCATTGAGAATGTTTGCCTTTTAGTCCGGTACAGACTACATGTAGCAAACATCAAACATGTTATCTCAAAATGTGTTTGCGCAAACATATACATGTAGTCTACACACCACATAGATAAACAGCTAACAATTCGACAAAAAAAACAAAATGGAGGATAGAATGTTGAGCAGTCATGAAGGAGCTAACACATAAATTTACAATGTTAACAATTTAAGAATAAAAATAATGAAGATATTGTTATATTTACAATAAGTCATGGGCAGTACTGTACTAACACTGAATTTTCGGAATTGGCAGCCACATTTGTGAAGATGCTTATTGCGGTTGACCACACGTATTACGACATCTTCCAAGATCACTCATAATACAATCCTGTCAATTAACATTGTCACATTACTGACTGCAAATCTTACGATACAGCTATGTGAGTAAAGCAAATCTTGCACAACAGCAGACGACGCTTTTCGTAACGTGTTAATGCATGAACGACCTTGAGCAAACCCCAAAATGTTTGCTGAAAACGATTTTTTTTTCTAAAAATGTTTGCTGTTTGCTAGAAATATTCGGAGCACACATTTTTAGCAAACAGAAAAACTGTCTTAGCTTATGATTTGCTGCAGTCTGTACTAGGATATAGATGAATGCTTTCAATGCTTTAGACGCTGGAAAGATCCCAGCGCCATCTCTGATGAATTTTGCGAAACTACTATGGGCGAACGAGATTTATTACAAGTACATGAACTGTACAACAAATATGTTAATCATAAATGTATGTTATTTCATCTGAGCCCGAATGTGACGCCTCCATTTTTAAGCATTTTTCCGGTCAGAGACATGATTCATTAATTTAGCTCCCAAGGCCCATAAATTGCAACAGCGTACGACATTGCCTAAAAAACCGAAAATCTAGGATTTCCACATTACATTTATCAACAAATATGCTTTTTCATACAGCGCAGGAAACCGTGCAATTCTCAACCTTCGAGCACGCCTCTTAGTAACAGCCGAATAGCGCGTTTTGACCGCATATAAATAATTATCAATAATAAAATGCTAGAAAAAAAATCCACCCATAAAATAAATAAGGCGCCGTTTAATTTATACAGTGTTCCAGTCAATTTCGGTCATGAACCAAAGTCCTTTATTAACCAGTCTGTCTGCCTAGTCTGCGAAAAAAAAATTAACGCAGAACGTAATGTACATGTACTCATATTTTCGTACATTTACTGTATAGAATTTAAGGCGATTTTTACATCGGAAAATGAGTTAAAAGTTTACATTGGATATATCAAGCATGGGAACTTCGGCAATTCGAAATTTCGAATCAGGGATACTCAAACTGAGCTTTGGATAGCTAGCAGCGCCACCTACCAGGGTTCCCCCAGAAATTTCATTCTCAACTTCCCTGACTTTTCCAGGCTTTTAAACAAATTCCAAAAACCACAATTTTGCAAACTCGGCACAGGACAATACTCAATATTTTGTAAAATTTACTAGTGACATTTTTGAAAAATTTGCACTCAGAAATGTTTCAGAATTTTGCAAATTTGTCCTCGGAAACTGTTGCAAATTGTGCAAATTTCACCTCGGAAACTGTTGAAAATTTTACAAAGCTATACTCGAACCACATTTAAAAATTTTGCAAAGTTGTTATGGAAAAGGTTGCAAATCTTGCAACGAGTAGAAACATTAATCTTGGATTATGACAACATGAAGACGTTGAATCTTCCCTGACTTTTGAATCTTCCCTGACTTCTCAAGGTATTCCAGGCTGGGATCCATCATGACCAGACTGCTTTGTCTGACTTTATTTGCATAATGCCCCCCCCCCCCCTTCCCCTGCCAAATGATACTATGTAGGCCTACTGACTGTAGGGTAAAGAATTGACTTGATTTTGGAGGAACCCTGCACACATTATATGATATTTGCAAGCATATTCAAAGTGGGAATCTTGCACTTTATTCCCATAACCAGTTTTCCATTAAAAAACGTGGCGCTTCTGCATCCCCATTGCAAAATAGCAGGAACCGCCCCTGTCAATTACAGGTATACAGTAGGTGTTTTGCCCACTTTTGTTGATTTTTCGATGGCAATAGTGTTATCATAGGTGGCGCTCTTTGCTCCACACCCGTCAAAAGAGGCGACGATTAGACAGCGCCGTAATCATAATTTCGTCTGTTCGAACTTGGTTGACCCAACACACCCAATTTCTAAAAAACCAGAATTAAACGGGAAAAATTCCACGTTCAATCGAGGGAGGGAACCAGCGTCGAACAAACAACCCCCCGAGTCCACCGCCAGGGGGTAACGAAGGCACGAAAACCCTGGCGATTAAATCAGGCAAACGTATCAGTAATTTCATTCCCCCCACACCTGAAAATCGAGGTGGACATGCACCGGATGCCGAGATACGGCCGTTATGGTGGGGCGTGTAGCCAGAAGGGCGGCACTTGACACCCACGAGCACGCGCCACCACTATGCAACCGGAAGTGGGGGGAGGTGCACCCCACGCATCGTACTTCACCTGGATCCAGCGGTGACGCTGGCCACACTCCCATGCACCGAGCCGTGTCAATTGGAAAGTTTGCTAGTTTGGATGACCTAAAAATTGGAGCCTACGCTCGAAAACTGCGAGAGCAAATTTACAAATAAGACTTACTCAATTTTTTGTGTGAAATGAGGTGAACAGACGTAGTACGGAAATGTTGCTTTTGCTCAATGAGCTTTCGCGCCATAAATTTTCTGAATGAAACTCATCCACCCACACCTGAATTTCTCGTAAGCACCGAATTGACATATTTAAGCTAACTTCATGTTCTCTGAACACTTGGCAATCATTTTCAGCTCGATTAGCAACAAGCCGGGTACCCCCAGAAATTTCATTTTCAACTTCCCTGATTTTTCCAAGTTTTTTGAACAAATTTCCCTGACCGATGACAATGGCGAAATTGACATGTGTCGATCTTATCCACAATTTTGCAAAATCGACACAGGACAACATTCAATATATTGAAAAAATAACTACATGTATAATGACAATTTTGAAAATTAACAAAGAAATATTTGACAAAATTTACATGACATTTTTTTTGTTGTAAAATTTGACAAATTTAAATATTCGGAAAATGTATGAAATTTTGAAAATGAGTAGACTGAAAAATTTTACAAATTTCTGCAAATTTGTACTCGCAAATTGTTTAACATTTTGAAAATTTGAACTCGGAAACTGTCAAACATATTGCAAATTTGTACTCGGAAACGATTTATCATTTTGGCAATGTGGACTCAGAAATTGTTGAAATATTTGCAATGGGCCCTGATCTAACCACTTGGAAACAATTTTAGATTGTGGCAACATTAATACGTTTAATTTTCCTGACTTTTTCAAAATAAGTCATTCTTCCCTGACTTTTCCAGACACTTTCAAGTTTCCCTGACTTTTCCAAGTTTTCCAGGTCTGTGGGAACCCTGGTAACTTTCCAACACTCGAATTGATTTATGAAAACTATGCTAAATTTACCTCACCAAACTTAAGCTAAAGTTATTCCCCATTTTAACTCCGTAAATTTTAACATTGAATTGATTTATGAAAACCATGCTAAATTTACCTCACCAAACTTAAGCTAAAGTTATTCCCCATTCATCCTTTAATTTTGAAACAATAAGTAAATTTGTAGTTGAAATCTAAAATGGCAAATAATTGAAGAAAACTTAATGAAACATTTCATTCGAATTTAGACTTGTCCGAATAATCAAAGTGGAAATTTATCCAGATCTTATTGAACGTAAATTTTCAAACATAAAACGTCAAATGGGAAATAATTCAACTTATTTTTTTTCTAAAATTCGGTGTAATTTAGCAACAAATTGTCTCGTATGTCCCCAAGTTAATAAAACCATTCATTGCTAAAAATTATCACGACATCGATTAAAAATTCCAAATTAAAAATCGAAACATTTTCATCTTATTAAATATGCTATGCATTCCTTTAAAAGTCAGAAAGTGATATGTTATCCGCATTTGAAAATATATCATATATATTTTCCTCACAAAAAGAAAGTAAAACTTCGTACAATAGTACTTTCATGTGATAATGCACTGTACATCTAAATCACAGTGATGTTTCTATATGGCACATTATTGTAAGTAATGGCATCTTTTAAACCATTTAAACCCAACAAGAAGCTTGTGCGAAAACTCTTTGAAACGCTTATCAAAATCCTTAAGAAGCCTAGAATTAATTCGAGAAATTCCGAAAATTTCCCAAGAGAAATCAATGCTTTTTATATTTGAAACCTATTCGCGGTTGCTAGCATCTGGTAGCAAGGGCAACAACCAGCGCTGTGCTGCCCTCTTGTGCTACGCATTGGAAACAAAGAGGCACTTTTAAACAAGGCGCGAAAATTCAAAAACTACATGTTTAAAGCTGAGTATATCGACTAAGATGGAAATAAATCAATTGATCATTGAAAATCAACTCACCAAAGAGACGCTTTCCAACTCTCCCAGCCACGTCCCCAACAGTTTCTGGTGGTCAATTTCAAAGTCGTCATGGTCACTGTCGGGCTCCGCCTCACTAGTACTGCTGTAAGTACTGTCTTCAGCCTCCATGAAACTCCTAAAAACGAGAAAAATGCTAACTTTTAATACTTAATTCGCGTGTCCACACAAAATGCCCACACAAAGCAAAGAAATTGTTAAAATATGCATTATTTCATTTTATTGAAGAAATGACAATAGATTTCTGAAATTGTAAACTGCCAAGCAAATTACTGAATTGTGAATCGTGCTAAATTGTACAACAAGCTGGAAAAATTAATAATCTACTAATATAATATGGGATAAAATTAAAATAGTTTCGGAATTACGAGCGTTTTTTTTATACGTATTTCTACTCAAGGTCCAAATAAGAAATCTGCCAAATAAAAGGTAAAACGGAATAATATTTTTATTTATACATATTAGAATGTCATAACACATTTACAGATACTAATTTGCGAATAGAAATGATTCTGTGTGGTAAACATTCAGAAAGATTCACTTTTTATCCAAAAACAACGTTCATCTTCAGACTCAGGAATTTATGTATTTATAAGTGCTATACGCACTGCAGGATAAAATACATTATACATTGTCTAAAAAAATTAAGTTCTCCAATATTATGAAATGAACAATTTGATTGACATGTTTTTCATCTTTTGTGTGGCTGTTTTCATTATTTCTGCATGGATTACGGTATGCTGTAACTGTGATCTCTACCAAAAGTAGAGATGATATTAATAGAAATGATTCCTGAATAGTATAACAAGCTTGAAAGATTAATAATCTACTACTGTAATATGGGATAAAATTAAAATAGTTTTGGAGTGATTTTACGGGAGTTTTTCTACATGTATTTCTACTCAAGGTTCAGATAAGAAATCTGCAATAAAAGGTAAAACGCAATTATAATTTTATTAATATTAGAATGTTATAACAAATTTAACGTTACTAATTTGCGACTAGAAATGATTCGGTATGGTAAACATTAAGAAAACTTCTCTTTTTAAAATAAAGTTTAACTTCAGACTCAGAAATTTATATATTTATAAGTATAGCCTACTAAGCACTGCAATATGAAATACATCGTACGCTAAGTCTAAATAAATTCGTAGTTCTTCAATAAATTGAATTGATTGATATGTTTTTCATTTTTTGTTGTTGCCTTTTTCATTATTTATACATGCATAAATCGATATCAAATAATACATAACTGCAAAAGATCTTTGACAAAAGTGAAGCACCCTGTAAAATATTGTGTTTCCGATTTCCCAAACGCGCCAACAGATGGCGCGCAATGCCTTATAGCTTTAGAGAGCCTATGCTCTCTATATAGCTTGCTAGATCGATTCCATTCCGCTCTATTTTAATACTCTCCCTTTCAGTATAATTGATTATAATGCACTGTGTTGCCGTAATATATTGCTGGCGTGACATATTTTCATAACATTACAAAATTTCTGAGTTATTTAGGCGCCTCTATTCGTATAAATGCCACGGAAAAATTACAAACAGTCTAGGTATTTACAAAATGGGACCTGTGCATTTTTATACACCATTTCCCAGGGGATTTGAGTGAAGGAATTGATTATCAATAAAACTTGCTAAGCCGATTTACTCAACGTGAATAGGTACCTGTTAAAACCATTATTTAATGTGCATATGTGTACCGTAATCCGTCTAACAATTAGTGAGATTTTTATGGTAATATCCGGATAAACATCATTTCCGGAAGAAACTCGTGATAATTAAGGACCTACATGTACGATCAACTAATTTTTCCGTTCAATTGTTGCAAACTGTTCGATACGCATTCTCTTAAATATTATGACAACATAGACACTGTTACGCAAAGTATACAACAAAATACAGGGTTAATTACTGTAGCATGTCCAGATACGAAAATCCTGACAGTTTTAAGATGGTTTGAAGATGCAACGAATTAAGTTTTAACAGCTTATGCACCGAAACTAAACGTTTTGAGCTTTTTTCCCCGTTCTTACCAACTTTATGTTTGTTAATTTGGCCAAATTAAGAGAGGAAAACATTGACAAATTTGCAAAATTAAAAGAGGAAAATATTGATAAATTTGCCAAATTAAGAAAGGAAGATATTGAGAATTTTGCACACACAAAAGAGGAAAATATTGAGAATTTTGCACACAAAAAAAGGAAAATATTGAGAATTTTGCCCGAAAAAAAAATAAAAAAATTGTTAAAAACAACATTTATAAAAATTTACGTGATCTAAATATTAGAAAACAATTTAAATTTACACGACGAAGTGTGTGTATATACTGTGTATATGTTTTTTTTCTTTCTCAAAACTAACACACCAAAATTAACTAGCGAAACTTCCAAAAATATGCTCCATAGATGGCGCTGTAATTTTAGAACTTAAATCACCCAATGCCATAGCAGCATCTGCTATTTAATAGGGATTCCAAAAATGAATGAAATTGCGTGTCTTCATGTTATTCGTTACTAAAGTTGCATTTCATTTGAAATTAATTAAATTGCTCAAATCGATGAATGAAACAGGATGCAAGACGAAATTCCCATCGTCTTTCGACGGCTTGATACAAGCGTGTTCTAACGTTTCATCCGGAAAAGGTCTAAATTTCTCGATTACAAAACAAAAATGTTTAATTACCGTTTCAGGTGAACGATTTTTTACGATATTGCCACTTTCAAAAGTTTGCGAATGAGTTGCCCGCATTTAACTCGAGCATCCATTCCGGATAATTTGGCGTTCACATTCATTGCGTGACTCGAACAATGCGAAATGCAAAAATGTGGTTAGCGCAACCATTTCGCACCGAGCAATTGAGTTCAGTTTTCATCTATTAAATTCCGTCACGAAGCATCGAGCAGTATGACTGCACCAAAAAGGCAGTTATTTTTTACGACTTCTGGAATATTGAATTTTCCAAGCTATACTGTAACTGTATTCGTGCCATGGAGACACTTATTATTCTTAAAAAACACTTGATGGACTGTAATACACCATAGCAGAGTTCCCAGTAAATGTAGATACAGGGTTCCCCTAGAAATTACATATTCAACTTCCCTGACTTTTAAAGGTTTTTAAGCAAATTTTCCTAACCAACGACAAAATTGGCATACACTGTAGAGAGAGATGAGTAGTGCACTAAGGGGAAATCTAAGTGCATTTCGGGTTTTGCATCGATATTTTTCAAAATTAACATGAATAGATTTAATTTTCACTGTATTTGGAAAATGATGAAATATTTGCAAATTTGTACTCGGAAAAGGTTGAGAATTTTGATAATTTGTCCTCCGAAGTTGACTTGACTTTTACGAATCTATACTCGAAAACAAATTTATGCTCGAAAAACGTGGAAAATTTCGCAAATTTGTGCTCGGAAAACGTGGAAAATTTTGCAAGTTTGTCTTTGGAAACTCAAAATTTTGAAAAGTTTTCCTCTTAGACTGTTGAAAATATAGTAAATTTGTCGTCTAAAATCATTTTAAAAAATTTGCATAATTGTGCTGACTTTTTTTCAAAAAAAGTTTGCAAATGGCTCCCGAGCTAACCACGCAGAAGCATTGGTTTTATATTTTGGAAACAAATGTTTCAATTCCCCTGACTTTTTCAAAATTATTCCTTCTTCCTTGACTTTTCCAGAAGTTTTCCAGGTCTGGGGGCACCCTGAGGTACGAACTGTCAATACTAATCAGCTAAAGGATAATGTCAATGACTGTTTGGTAAGAAAAGCAGGCATTTTCCGTTCTGTCTTGGGAATTGTAGGCCCATCATTGTCTCTTAATCTTACTGCCATGACAACGGCACAACACCTTCAACTATCGAATATTTTCCATCGACTTGCATGTATATCAACGTGTTTCATAGTTGTTTAATCAAATGGAAACCGTCCACCCAATCTATGCTTCTAATATTCCGTATTCAACAGGCCGGTCAACGACAGGAAGTTATTAAAAATTCTCGTCAATGTCGCCCTGGAATACCAGCCATGCAGCTCTAAATTCCATCCAAACTTTTTATTAATCGAGATTGCAACGGTTATATGAACGAATTTCATAGAAATTCTCCAAATAATGCTCTCTATCATGGCTACGCATAGCATTTAATTAAAAGCCAAGCAGTGTCACGTGTGTTGGCGGCTTGCATGGGCGACACGGAAGCTGCGGCATGCCATTAATTACGGAATGAAGTTGCAATCAATGCTGGTCAGGAACCAAGTTGTTAATTAACCATCCATATGCGGCAGTTAAGATAAAAAAGTACTAATTGCACAGTTGGTTAGGAGATCACCGATTAAGGATACTGTAGTGATTCCTAACTTTTCGATCTTTCTTTTGGGTCAATTAACTTCAAATGAGTAATTAAAGCTCGTTAAGATAACCAGTTTCACATTTAATGTAAGTCCAATTTTATCAAATATCTTGAGTGGGATCAGTTTGAGGATGAATATTCATGTGCATAGTCTTGAAATTCGTGGTTAGCAAATCCAAGCCACACATTTTAACTCTGGATTCGTTTCGATTTTCATCATTGTTGCTAGCGCAACACAAAATTGCAATTTTTCAAACTGTAACACCTTGATAAAAGATGCACACGTGTCTATTTGATGAGAGTGACGAGGTCAAACTATTCGTGCTGTTTTAGCACACCCGAAAAAACGAAACTTCATGCAATATGTACAGGACACACTTACGCTCGTATCTAACAATATAAATATTTAAGCGTAAAAATATACATATATTTGTGTAAATACGATGTAGTTTATTTAAGATTGAAGAGTATATAAGCAGCAAGCAATGATCTATAGTAAATTTACCATCATAGAAATAAAACACTTAATTCCAACATTAAGCCAAGTTCAGTAGTTCTTATTTTCAAAAATTGCAATTTTTCAAATTGTAACACCTTGATAAAAGATGGCTTAATAAACCTTAAAAAACACCTTAATAAAAAATAAAAAAACAACGTATATCTGCAGTTGGATATGGGCAGTCCAAATAAAAAATAAGAAACCTTCCAGCAATGCTCATACAGTATACTACTTGTACTTTAAATGTAACGAAAACTTATCACATCAATTGATTTTAAGCATTTTTTTTCATTGAAACAAGTATTGTATGATGAACGGGTGACAATATGAAAAATGACTATAGGTTATTTGTAAACAGAAGTATTAAAAAAAGTTACTGGAGCTCAGCGCTTAAGTGATCTGCATGACCAAACTGCATTATAATTACTGTACTGTCTCTGCATATTACGAAATTTTATAATTTAGAAATTTAATAATATCAGAGACATTTCCTAATATTTGAGCTTACTGCAGTTGACCTGATTTTGCTCATAAAATGATTTCAGGTGATGTATGATAGAAATTACTTAATTCGCATTTTTGTTGCGAGGTCTGTCAGTTCATGATGACATTTAAATCAAACATTAAAAAACTGGAAATTTCTCATATACAGTACTTTAACCAAATTGTCGATCAATGAAATCATATTCATGTTTCGCCATAAAGTCTAGATCAATCCGCCCTTGTTGTTATGAAATGTTTTGGGCAAAAAAAATGTCATTTTTAATGATACTTGTAGTTTTCCCCTCACGCACCTTCCGCAATCTACCTGGCGTTTTTTTTTTTCAGATGAAACAACATAAATACACTTGACATGGGGGTGTAAACCAACACTTCCATAATTGACATTTATATTTTCCTACACCTCTCCAGAGGTCGACCAAGGAGGGGCTCGTGGTGCGTGTAATCTAGATTTCATCTGCTTTATACATAATCTCCACTTCTTTTTCTTTTGGAGGGAAAAAATGGATGAGCAATTGCCTAACCACACCTCGACCATGGATTTTTTTTACACTTGAAATTACAAGTGCTCTCTGGGGGCATCGGTTTCGAGAAAAGTTGGACAAAATTTGAAGGGGATGTCGAAGCACACATGAAAAAAACATGAAGAAAATCAAAGTCTTGTACATGTACTTCACACATTTACAGAGGAAGACGACCTTATAGAAAGATAACATTATTTTAGGAGGCACAGCTCCATCAGGCTAATTAAAATAAAAGTTTCGTTTTAAAAGTGTTTAGATTTCGTTTGAAGTTACACAAAAAAATTTGATTTCAACTGTACATTATCACAAACTGATTAATTTCTGATGTCCATGTAGGTTATACATTTATTTTAAATACCGGATGAACAACTTAATGTTTTCATATTTAACTTCCTTGACTTTTCCAGGTTTTTAAACAAATTTGCCTGACCAATGACAAATTTTACATCTGCCATTGTTATCTATGAATTTTAAAAATCTATACTAAAGTCAATTTTTCAGAATTTTCAAAAATTAGCATGAAACTTTTTTAAATAATCTATCAATTTGTACTCTGAAAAGGTTGTAAATTTTGAAATTAGTACTCTGAAAAGGTTTGGATATTTTTTAAATTTGGCCTCTGTAAAAGGTCGAGAAGTTTGCCAATTTAAACTCAGAATCTGTTGAAAATTATACAAATCTGTATTCGAAAACAGTTTAAACTTGCACTAAGAAACAGTTGAACATTTTTCAAATTTGTACTGCAACTTTTTTTTTGTGCGCTGAGTAAACTACAGTTGGCTACGTAGAAGCATTGATTTGGGTTTTTGACATTAATACTTTGGGTTTCCCTGACTTTTTCAAAATGAAAAATTATTCCCGGACTTTTTCAGGTTTGTGGGAATTAACCCTAAATAATTGAACTTTCAATAAACTATAGGCCAACGAGTAAAAATAGACGAAATAATAAAAAAACAGTGCATTACGATCCAATCCTTATGATATTTCAACGATGGTTAGATGAATTTAAGAAAACGTAGAAATGTGTAAGTACATACATGTATACTGCATGTTCGGATTATTGAGTAATTCATGAATTATGGAGTGGATACAAAAGTCCAACAAATAGGCCTACCGGATTACAATTTATTTTTTCCAATTTAGTTGATGGACAGAGATGCATCATACATCGTAATAATTTTTTTTTCTTAAAAAAATCATTTCAGTCCATATTTTATAGTCTTTGCAGCCCCATTCCTTTTTCCAACTTAACCAGCAATATGATTTTCCCAGCGGTCTCCTAGGTGCTTTATCGACTTCCATTAGGGCAAATGGGGTCATTTTTCTTCATTTGAACTTACGGCACTGTATAGCTTAAACATGTACATGTACACGTACATTTCTTTCAGAAAACGCCGAATGCACGATGGACCCAATATAACATGGTTAGAGAATGGAAAACAATGTTTGCAGATTGCATTCCATTATTGCTCTACCTAATATTTCTTCCGCATTGGTGATCGAAACATAGAGGAACATTTTATTTCTAATTTCAGCCAGTTGTTCACGTGAACTGTTTACATAATACAATTTGACTAAATTGTTAACATAGTTGATAGAACCGCCGCGGACCTAAATAGTAAAGTTGTTTCGATCCACACTGGAGGATTCAGAAACAGAGGAACTTTTTGTGGCTAACCAGTTAATTATCTCACATAAATTATTTACATAAGTTTATGTTTCCAGAAACAATTGCCAACCAATTAGCAATAGAAAGTTCCTCTATGTTTTTCCACGTATCTGGGACGTGAGCAAAACTGAAGTTTGCTCACACTGGAGCAAACAATAAGCAATATTTTTTTTACAATTAGCAACTTTCTGCTGCCAACTACAGCCAGTTAATTACAAAATAGTCTCAAGAAACAACTGGCAAACAATTACCAATAGAAAATCCTCTATGTTTGTTCCAACAACGTCCACATGCACGCTGGAGCAAACCAGATCAACTTTCTGTTGCTAATTGGTTGCCAGTTGTTTCTGGAAACAAACTTCACGTAAACAATGTGGGTAACAATTCAAGTAATAACAGGCAGCAATTAGCAACAAAAATTCCCAGTTTCCTCCATTGCGGAACCAGCTTAATAGCTGAGTCCTCGACAGTTCTAAAACGTTTAGGATCATGCAGTATACAGTCCATCAAGATGAAAACGATGGTGCGCAACCGGGCCATGCAAACCTGCGAGAAGAAGCACCTCAGCGTTCATAAGAAACGTGCATGTACATGTAGGTAATTCACGAAGGTGAGGCTCCATATAATCTTGGCGATTCATCAAATTCCGGTCATAAATAACACACGCCTGCAGCCTTTCATTATTATGAAAAGCAGACGAAACACCCCCGACATAATTCGTTTTGCACGGTCTACCTCGCTCGTGTTTCGCCTACCCCACGCATCAGCTCCGAGGGCTTACCTTTTCCAGAAACGTTTTTAATTAAACACGTGAAAAATTTAAGAGAAATACACCCGATTCCGTCATGCGGGCAATTTGAATTATTGATGCTATTTTCCGGCAGACGTACTTGCCTTAGTCTCAAGGCGTGCAAAAATTTCATACTCCAGACGTTGTAGAAAAGCCTTGCTAATCTTGGATCTTGGGAGGCATGCATGCAGCGACTCAGCCGAAAATCAATAGAAAAATAATTTATAACGTTATCGGGTTTTAAAAATGGCAACAGCAACAAGAGTAAAAAAGAAAAAAAAAGGTTGATTTATTTTGTTTCTCCAAAACGCTAAAACGGGTTCTGACCAAAAGAATTCGAGACATCGGTCCGAGGATAAAGGCCAGTAAATCAATTTTTCCGACCATGCAACTAAAAATAAAAACGTGGAGTTCGCGTGATATCGAGAAGGGCAGAGCAGACAGGTAGATACGCGAATACACGAGAAAAAATAATTACCACAATTAGAATTTTATCAACTATTTTTTTTGTACGCCAAAATGGCGCCGGCTTTTCTGGATGGCAGCGCACGCGAACGTTTTCATACGCACATTTTTGATTAATTAGGCTACTGGCGTACCTGCAGGCAGACTCAATAAGCGCACGCTATATGCAGATGAGCCTATACATTGCTCAGATTCCGATAGGATGATTTAGTGCAAAATTATGGAATGCAATTCAGTTTCCTGAGAGTGCATTTACATTTCCCCCGTTATGTAATTCGAGTACAGGCATCCATCCCTAGCTAGCTCAAAGAACACGCTGTACGTGAAATTGAAAATTAAAATAGGAAAATTGTGCTTGGACATTTTCAAAATTAACATACATGTAAGAAAATGGTGCTTGGACCTTTTCAAAATTAACCTTGGGAAATTGAGCTTGGAGATTTTCAAAATTAACATAGGAAAATTGAGCTTGGAGACTTTCAAAATTAACATAGGAAAATTAGGCTTGGAGATTTTCAAAATTAACATAGGAAAACTGAGCTTTTACATTTTCAAAATTAACATAGGAAAATTGTGCTTGGACATTTTCAAAATTAACCTAGGAAAATTGTGCTTGGACATTTTCAACATTAACGTAGGAAAATTTTGCTTGGACATTTTTAAAATTAACATAAGAAAATTGTGCTTGGACATTTTCAAAATCAACATAGGAAAATTTAGCTTGGAGATCTTCAAAATTAACAAAGGAAAATTGTGCTTGGACATTTTCAAAATTAACATAGGTCAATTTTGAAAATTTTATAAAGGTAGCATGGAACAAATTCAACTTCCCTGACATTTCCAGGTTGTTAAACAAATTTCCCTGACTAATGACCATGTCAAAATTGACATACATGTACCAATGTTATCCACGATTTTTGAAAAGCTGCACAGGACAATGTTCAATATTTTGAAAAATGTATACTGTACTAATGAGAATTGGGGATTTTTTAAATAATATATGAAAATTGAGCTTGGACATTTTCAGTATTAACTTAGGACAATTTTGAAATTTTTTAAAACGTAGCATGAAACAATTTTGAAAATGTTACAAAAGTAACATGAAATGTAACATGTATTCGATACATGTTGAAAGTTTTGACAGTTTGTCCTCGGAAAAGACTGAAAGTTATGCAAATCTGTCCTCGAAAACAGTTGAAAATTTTGCACATTTGTGCTTGGAAAAAGAAATTTTGCAAATATGTTTAACGAAACGTTTTAAATGAAAATTTAGATAGGAAATAAAATAATTTGATACAAAATCTGCCAGCGAGGCTAGACCCTTGACGTGATTTTCTCTCTCAGTCAGAATCCCTTTAGAAAAAATTCAATAAGCATGTTCTAAGGGAATACATAAAAAGCAATAGTATCCAGAAATGGTCATGCATCAAGATTACGAAAAGTCGGTAAATTTTGCAAATTTGTATTCGGAAAACGTGGAAATTTTGGCAAATTTATATCCAGAAAACGCCTGGATTTGTTACACACATCAATAATACAACTTCACTTCGTAATGGTCGACCCATGCCAAAAACATGCATGCATAATTCAATTCAAAAGTGATGTTTGATGTTCATTCAATTCAATTTGATGTTATTTGCTCCTGTTCGATTGGCAGAAAGCATCATAGATGGCGCTGGGATTTTGCGAGGGAATTACCACGAACAAGGAGTAATATCAAATCAGCCTTAAAACTAGCTCATGTATCAGTTTGTAACAATGAATCTCTAAGCTGCCAAAACCCGTGGACAAAACCCCCATTTCCTTGTACGCCTTCAAAACGTGCATGTATATTTTTCTAAAAATACCGACGCAACGGGTTTGTTGGTTAGTGCCACCACGACCAAACGTAAATAGAGGGGGCCCCTACTGACTTCCCCAAAACCGCTTCATTAAATCGATTTCTTGTTCAATTGTAAACATGGCACGCAGAATGTAAATACGGGTCATGCAGTTTGTAGATTTTTTTGTTGGTGCGAGTCTACCCTCTTCTATACCTAGAGCAGAGAAACAGTGTTATTGCCACCCCAAAATGCATTAGCCATTTGCGGGGAGCAGTTTGTGTAATTGTGATAATACGGGATTCAAATGACCGCCGTTTCCATGTAGGATTAATTCTGACGAGGAGGATCTCAACCTCTGAAGTAACCTAAACAAACAACAGCCAAACGTTGAAGAACATGGTAACCCCAAACCAGAGTTAGAAAAATTGTGGATGTACAGTATGCATGCACATGTCTTTTAATGCAATACAGTAGGCTACATGGAGATGGGAAACGAACAGTTGTTCATCAGCCAACTTCTGAGACTTAAGATGCAAGACAGCTCAGAGAGAACATTCTAAGATGCAGAAATCCGTGCAAACGCAGATAGCATCGGAAGATTACGTTTCGTCTCGCTTCATTTGAATGGAAAAAGATGCAGTTGAGGTTCACTAACACTTGTACGATTTCGTAATACCGTATTGTAAATATGTGCGCTCAATTGCGGTGAAGAAAAAAAAAACATTTCCAAAGAAAAATACGAAGAGTAATCCCCGTGGACTGCATTACATCGATCCGCCCTCACGATGGCGCCAGGGTACTAGAAACCGTCACGCTATCTATTGGAGTTAGCAAAACTTTGCTGAAAAGTGAGGTTACTTAAGCAGTATTTTCGCAATTCAACTAACAATGATCACTATGTTAAATTCCTCGTAACCTCTCTTCTTGTCAGCAATCTTGCCACATCCTCGAGGTTCGTAAGCTCATACGCTGGATGTACAAACAGTCATGAAACAAACCACAGTTGTGACGCCATGTTGTTATTCAAAAAAAATCAATTTTCACTTGGGTGAAATCAGTGCTAGGCGTGACGTTGCTATAGTGAGCACCATAAAACCTTAATATTCATCTAAAAACTGATTTGCCATCGTTATAACCAAATAAATCCTCCATGAAAAACCATTAGTTGATGCAATATGGAATTGCTAAACAGTTGGTGGTAAGCTGCAACAAAGATGAGGGTTGCAAAAGAAATATGAACGACCGGGTGTTTATTACATTTCCTCAATCCTTTTTTAAACAGTATATAAAAATCGACTGTAGGGATTTTACAGAAATGTGTTGGAAAAACTCTTCCATCAATTCCTGAACATATTCCAACATTAAAAGATATACATGTATGTATCAAAAATTGCACGTGCTTAAAATTCGAAAGCAAAGATGGGTTCCGAGGAGATTTTAACTTTGAAGGCATTTCAGGAGCAAAAATGTGTGAAATGTTTAAGGTCCAAGTAATGTCCAAACGTTCGGTCTATGAGTGCATTAAGAAGTTCAGAAATGGACTGAAAACTGTGACAAATACACAGAAAAGTGGACGGCCAGTGCCTGTCAGAAGTGCTGAAATAGAAGCTGAGTCATACACTCGCTGCCAGGACGATGGGAAAAATGCATCTCCCAAAATGAAATTTGTTTGAATAAGAGATGAAGTTTACATGTACTACTCCGCCAAATTTAATTAAAATCCAAACAGCCGTTTTTTTATTGATGACGGAAACTCAATGATCATGCACCACTAATGCATCATTACAATCATCAAAATGGTACAAATTTGACTAGTCTTACATATAGAAACAGCACATGACACTTGAGGACATTCGTTCAGCATGGACACATAGGTGCAACTATTACAGTAACCGAAACTTGGTTTCTTGAACTGGAATGAAAGTTTTCGAACCATATGGCCATGGCGGCCTTTTCGAATTGGGAGTTTCCAGTTTCGTTAACAGTTTCCAATTTCGGAAACCCAAGTTTCAGTGTAAGTTTCTTGATGTGTAACTAACTACCTATAGCTTAAGAGTAAGCTCGAACAGCATGTACCACAGCATGCAGTAATATCTTGGGTGGTTCAGACAAGCTGGGAGAAGGACGTATATTGTTTTACAGTAGCAAAGTGTGAGCCACCATCAGTGGAAAGATCAAAACTGGCAACAAAAAAACTGCTTTGCTTTTTCACTTAAGATAACGTATTATGTATATGCTTGGCGATAAAATCATTTTTGACCCTCCGCAGTGATGAAAAACATATACGCAAACCCATGTAACGCGTGAGTCTCCCATGGCCAACCCGCCCATTTGGCAAACCAGAGTTGCAGATACTGCCTGAACCTTGAATGCAATAGCTGTGAGAATAAAAAAGTCAAAAATCTGGATAAGCCATTAATAAAAAACCGCATCTGACATATTAACGCAAAAACAACTTGCGGCCATGAATAAATTACAATAAATTCAAAGTTATGGAGGTCCACATGAACTGGGGCAATATTTATTGCTAAAATTTGTGACAAGATATTGCGGGAGGCCCAATTTATTTGAAGATGGCGTCCAGAAACTGAATACTTTAGATTTCAAGCGATGAAAAGCCAAGCCCCACAATAGCCAAAACTATGATGGGTTTCAATAATCAATTTTAACACTAATGAATTATCGTCGCACAATGACACATTGTTCTCTGCAGGCCATCAAAATGTAATGTGGCGCCATGGCGGAGAAATAAATAACAAACAGGGGACAAAAACATAAAATCGGTATAGAACTATTTCTACCGTGGTAAAGTAGCAAGGAAAACATTCAAGGATAATTACTATACAATTACGATACATCTTTCATTTTTTTAATGTCGCCATAACTTTTGTCATGTTATCTTCTGACTGACTTTAACACGTCTGATCAAATGCTGTGAAAATATTTCCACTTTTTCCGCTGTTTGAATTCTTGTTCATTTAAAACTTAACTTTTTAAATGGTAAACCAGTTACACTTGACGAAGACACCGACGATGTCCATTGAAAATAAGTCTGTGACAAATTAATCCCACGAGCAAGTAATCTTAGTTAAAAAAAGCCTGCATACATTACAATATTAATATCGATTCTTGGAACCTTTAGGGCAATTACGTCGTTTTTGTTTATTGAAACTAGTTTGTCGAACGATCTAGAAAACAAATGATCATGTCATTAAATTGGCCAATTAATATGGGGAAAAACTGCGTGTTACAAAGTCGCTTTCAACCCTGCACTTAAAAGCTTCACTTTCAATCTGCAATTAATGCAAATAGCAAATATTTTGCATAATCTCTTTCTTATACAAAACTAGAAAAACACCGAAAAAAATGCAGAATATCAAAAAGGCTGATCCACCACTTTCAACTTTTAAAAATGCATGGCAACACTTTTAGAATTGCAAATATGAAGCAACATTCGACAAGCACAATGAAATAATCTCTGTCAGACATTCGTGAATAAGATAAATGAATTCATGATGGATCTAACGTTGACTTTCCACACAAAAAAAATTGATTATGATGCAACTACAAAGCTGAAAATTGACAGAAGTACGAGCTGGTATCTCGATTGATAAGTGGGGTTTATGGGGGATGTTACTCTTATCTTGTAGTTTCCAACTACATTATTCCTCGAAGACTACAAATCGGGAAACTGAAAAATTCCCCTTAAAATCGATGGAGCAAGTTAAGTTGCCAACGGCTTATTTCAGATTTCCGACAATTACATTATCTTTTCACCGAAATGATTCAAAGAATAAACTTAAAGAGACCTTGACATTCAACAACCACTATACAGTAGCACATTAAATTCTTTGAAGACCACGCGACATCCTGTGAAAGACCCGCAATTTCACGGTTCGTAAAACTTTAAAAAAACCTACACGTATGTGATGCGACCAATTAAAGTTCTAATTAAGGAAGATTTCCGAGGATTCCATTTACACTTTAACTGTGGAATTAACGTCCACGACCCCTTGGCAACAACAACTTCTGCCTATAAGAATCTGATAACAGAATGATTCGTGCAAATCGAAATTAAAGCAATCCGGTGGTCCCCATATCAAGGTACTTAGATAAGGATGTCATGTGATAACCGACATTTAAATCGGGGATCGCTGATCCCAATTAATTGAAAAACCCAGTGCTGCATTGCGTGCCACCTGTTGTTTGACATTGGATACGAATGTCAATCCCACCTATTTGCATAGAACTATGCGAGCTCCGAATCTGCATAACAATGACTAACGAATTAGAACTGCGTGCAATGAAGCAAAGTTGGCAGGGCAGCATGGTCAACAAAACTGGATTTGCACATTTATTGTACAACAAAATTGTCTCCAGGGACCAGGACTTGCAATACATTCCAATACTTATCCACATTTGTGAACATTTCGACCATGTCTGAACTTATAGGGTCATTACATGTAATTGGTGATATTTTTAAAGGTTTGATTCGAGTTAATGTGCATTAAAAACCACAAAAAGGTCAAGGGTCGAAGTGGTTTTTTTTTATTTATTTCATTTCTTAGTTGTTTCTTGTTCGGCTGTGATATAAAGTAGTCAACATTTTACTATATTGCGGCTAACAGACTGGAAAAAAGTATGTTGAGATGAAAAAGTTTCATTCAACTACTATAGTGACCATTTTCTTTTTCTCATGAAACAAGAGGACACAAGAGGAAAGTTATATTTGGAAATAAATTGCAGGAAAGTTACTTCAAAACAAGTTCCTGTTGCTGCATCACGGAGCTTTACTTTCAGAATATTGTATATCCCTACAATAGTTGTATATAACAGCACTGGTTCAAAAGGCAATTTGGATAAACTAACCTAACAGCACTACATGTACTTTTATTCCATCCTATAACATGTATGTACATGTACGTCTCTTTGATTTGTAAAACCCATCACGTCATTTTCTTTCCCGAAATAACTTGTTCAGAATAGAATCATTTTCTATTCTTGAAATATATATATATGGAAACATATTTGCAAAGAAATATGTTTTCCCAAAAGACGGGAAAATATCAAGCAACGATAAATCAGGAAAAAAATTTCGGGCTATAATTGCCTCGTATGTGATGGACTTAAGGCACCACGAATAGTTTCACAATAAACTAGTCGTTATTTTTAAGAAAGTTAAGAAAAATGCAGTAAAACCTGGAAAAGTAATCACCTGTTTATGTTGACCACTTTTTAGTGTTTTTTGTCTCTGTATAATGACCACCTGTGTACAGTGACCAACATTGCATTTTTGTTGGTGGTCCCTCTTAACAGGTTTTACTGTATAGGCTTACAACCAACAGTATACGACAGAAATGGGGCCAGGAATGCACCAATTTCTAAGAAAACATCATATTCGACATACATGTACGAACATTTAAGTTTTCTGGAACGCATTATGTTCGTTGAGTTTGTCAGTAATAAAATGCAGCCCAAAATCCGTCATCATAAACGGAAAATCAAAACCAGCTAAAAGACATCCTGTAAGGAAAAACGCATCCGAATCTGTTGAAAGAAAAAGTTTATGCTGCAATTTGATGAACTTGTTGATCCAAACATTCACTTTCTCTTCAAGAGGCTAGATAATGTAAGCTTATGAAGTTGTTAGGATGTCGTCGCTTGCAAATGCCAATGAACCGAGTCTCCGGACGCCGTCACAACGTGGCGTTTTGCACCAAAAATTGAGACACTGTGGCAACCGAGTCCACCACCCTCCGATAGCCTTAACCTTTAATGTGCTAAAAAAAGAATCAAGTCGAACAAATGAAGTCAGTCATTCAGTTTCCTGTTGTTCAAAGGAAGTCCAGTCCGCTCTGACCTCTGTACCTTCCTTCTTATAAAACAAAAATAGGCAGTGTGCTCCGATGCTATAATTCAAGCAGCTTGATTAAATTCGTAGATTACGCTTGGTGAACCATTTTCATACAATAGTCCACAAATCATTTTGCAATCATGCGTTATGTCCATGTGCATGTTGAATATGTCTTGCATTTTTAATGGACTGTCCCTTTGAGAAAGGTGCGCGACACCCGCGAAATTTGCACTTACAGTAGGCTACATGCAACTGAGTTTGTCGAGAACAAACAAAAAATTGGATAAAATGACTTTGAACGAGCCAAATTTCTGATTTAGTTATCATTCGCTTTGATTAACAAAATGGTCAATTCAGAATTGGGACATGCATTTTGGACAAAAAAGATGAATTGACGGGGAAATTATGAAAGTAGATGTAATGAAAATAAAATGCAATCTTCAGAAAATGCAACTTAACTCCAACGGTGACTAAGAAAATTCTGTACCTCATATTTTATGTACGCATTTTAATTGAGGCTGTTGCTCTGATAACCTGAGCTCAAGCTTAACCTCAATTGTATTCATGCGGTTGCAACGTAAGTTTTTTTTTTCCTCAATTTAATTCACCCTATGTTCAGACACCCTTCCTGGAGTCACATTGGAGTGCACGCTGCTCTTCCAGCATCCGGAGAAGTAATTTAATTTTAAGCAAAGATTAACTTCACTGAATTATTTTGAGCCAAACATGTTCGGAAGAAGCTCCAATAAGTTGAAATTTATCCGTGCATTGATTGATAATACTCAAATTTTCTGGAAAATAGAAACATCTGAGTTTGCCAATTATGCAAATAGGCAAATTACTTCTCCGGCTGCCTCCTCCAACGCCAAAAAGACAGTCTGCCTTTCGGTTGAGCAATGTTTTTAGAGTTAATAATGCCAAGTGGAGCATTTGCTACAAAAGGAATATTGTCTCAGGGTTCCCTCAGAAATTTCATATTCAACTTCCCTGACTTTTAAAGGTTTTTAAACAAATTTTCCTGATCAATGACAATGCCAAAATTGACATATGCCAGTGTTATCCATAATTTTGCAAAATCGACACAGGAAAATATCACTAATTCACAAATTAACAAAGAATTTTTTTTTTAATTTTTACAAAATTAACATGAAAAAATGTTGAAAATTTGCAAATTTGTATACGGAAAATAGACAATTTTGAGAATTTGAACTTTGTAAAGGTTAAGAATTTGAAAATTTGTCCTCGGAATCTGTTGAACATTATGAACATTCTCCTCGGAAACTGTTGGAAATTTTGCAAATTTTGTGTTTCGAAAAGTGTGGAAATATTGCAAATTTATATTACAAAACGTTTGAACATTTTGCAAATTTCTCTTCGGAATAGGTTAAAAGCTTTGCAAAGATGTCCTCGGAAACTGGAATTTTTTGAAAATGTGTCCTCTGAAAGCGTGGTGACAATTTTGAAAATTGTGGAAACATTAATTCTTACATAAACATTAATTCCCAAGAAAATGTAGTAGCAATTATTTTGGATCGCAAAAACATGATTAAGTTGAATTTTCCTGACTTTTTCAAAATAAGTCATTCCTCCCACACTTTTCCAGACATTTTCAAGTTCCCCAACGTTTCCAGGTTTCCCATGTCTGGGGGTACCCTGTCTCTTGAATACATTCTGTTCGACCCACATTCGTATTTATGTTGGTGATCACAATATATTCACTCGAACATGACGTCAAAATGACCCTCACGTACAAAGCCATCCATAATCCAACGATTTCAATTACGAATGCACATCGCATTAGCCAAAAGCGTGGCCTCCGGATGATTTGATTTTACAAAAAGAGCACGTGGTCACGCGTCCAGATGGCGCTGGGATAAATATGGGAATTTGGTCATTCCGAATGGGTGTACATGTACTGTATTTCCAATACTTGCATCCGCCACTCACGACTAAGTTTGGTCTGGCGGAAAGGCAGGAATCGATGAGTTTGCGGGGGTCAACCAGTCTAGTCTCCAGAAATCCATAACAGCCACGAAGATGGCGGTCTCATTCATCATCTGGCTGCATGATAATTTCAACATTTCCCACACGCTATCGTAATGCGACCATGCTCCCGATGGCCGAGCCTCAAGTTGGTTTCTGTTAAAGACGACGGTGGCAGTAAACATATCATAACAGGCCACATTAATTATGCGCACTCGCAGCATTCTTGTCTTGTTTCTGTATTCTCTTATCGCAACTTGCCAAACAAAATGGAACTGGCGACTAAATAGGAGCCAAACAATTCGAAAAATGCCCCTGGCCAGCCCGTGTTTTAATATTCGACATTCCAGTTAGACAGGCCCAACAGCTAGCTACAGCAAGAAATGCTTGCCAATATTATTTACCACAATGATAACAACAGTTGTCAACAGATGGCGCCGAATCAATGCTGCACTCACAGTGTCATTTGCAGACGCTTAATTAAGTGTCTCCATTCATGTGCACATGTATTACCGTAGATTCATCTTCCATTTTGCATTACAGTCATTTTATTTTTAAAATAATACATCTACAGGAGATAATTGTAGAAGATACTATATTTGAATCTTAGAGGGAAAGCGGCACCAATCTATATTTTAAGGTAAAAATTGATTCAAGAACAAGTAATGCATTACTGTAATATATTTATCTATAGGAGTATATTCCTGTAATTTTAACATTGCATGTTACCCTGCTGCACATACTGGAGGTGCAGCCTCAGACTGCAACAAATAGGAAACACGTTCCCCCAAAATGTATTTTTTTCCAAATGTATTTGTGCAAGCATAGTGTTACACACCACCAAAACAAACAACATACGGTTCGACAAAAAACAAAATGGAGGATACAATGTTGAATAGCCATGAAAGGAGCCACCACGTAAAAACAATGTTATAGCAAGAATACAAATGATGCAAATTTAAATATATTTGCAACAAGTCATGGGCAGTACTATGCAACATTGATTAATTTTCGGCATTGACAGCCACATTTCTGAAAATGCTTATTGTGATTGACCGCACGTAAGACAATCTCTTTTAAGAACCCTCAAAATACAATCCTCTAATCATTTCGTTTTCAGAAATTCGCACATAATACTGACATCATTGTAATATTATTGAATGCAAATCTCGCGATATAGCTATGTGGGAACCAAATCTTGCAAAACAGCAGACGACCAGAAAAAAATATTCGCTGGCAAACACTTTTTCCTTTGATGCATACTGTACCGTCTTTTGAGCAAACACCAAAATGTTTGCGGAAAACGACTTTTTTTTTTAAATGTATGTTGTTTGCTAAAATATTTCGGAGCATACATTTTGAGCAAACACAAACATTGTGGTTTTTTTTCTGTTTGCTGTTTGATGCAGTCTGTACTAGGCTGAATGTTTAATACATGTATCACCTCATCGCCACAGAATAAGACCTATATGTACACCACCATGGCTACCAAGCAACATTGACTAACACTTGACGTCACGTGCACGTTATCTATCATGGCATTGGCTTATGAGAGGGAAGGAAGTTGGCACTGAGCGGTGGCGCCCTCCAAATCCTGCGAGAAGTTCTGCACCATACAGCAAAACAACAAATTAAAGCACCCCATAGCAACACCGGCAATGAACAACAAACATTCTTCTAATCAAATAAAATGAAGCCATCACCGGAATAATATCTGCGATTCTTCCAGCGTTATTACTCCGGAAAATGGCCATGTCGAGCGCCCCAATATGGCGGCAAGCCATGCAAGGAAATCCAATGAAAGCAACTATAACTCACGAGTTATGGGATCGTTTTCCGCCTCAAATTTCTATTTTTCCGCGCAATTGGGTCGCCATTTCCATGCCCCTTGTTGCCCATATTACGAAAATTCCGGAATGCCATTTCGGCTGATTGCGAAGGCGGTTGGGCAGCAACCATTTGGAAAGAATTCCAGATTGAAAAAAAAACCACGGTGGAAGAAAATATTGAAAAAGAAAAAATGTAAATTGCAACAAAGCCTGTGTTTCTTCCAGAATCTAGATTGTGTTCAACTTTGCTTGTCTCGATTTCGTCTCGACCTCGTGGCATTTCATCCTCTGGAACTTCTACACTTTAGCATTTAATGGGATCAGATCTTGTATACTGCATATAGAAATAATCATTTAAATACAATTAACTGATGGCACAGATGCACTGAATTGTTTCAGATTACAGCAGAGGCGGAATTAATGCGGTATCCTGCATGGATCATTCGTTGTTACGATCATCCGAGCATCGTTGAGGTCATGGTTCATCGATTTGTTCCATGGATACACGCATTTTAATTGCAGCCTCTCCGACATTAAACAACGTTTGAACGGGTCCATTAAAATTTAAAACTGCGCTCAATTGCTTGATTATAGGAATGCAACTATGTCGATTATCCCGAATTACTGCATGTTTTTCCAGGATATAAATTATGCATGGAATAGTTTCTTTTTGTTTTTGTTTTGGAAATTGAAATATAAAATTTGATTTTAAATCTTCAGGGATGCATTTGTGCATACGATTAATTCATCGATTAAACTGAACATCATCGTTCGCTCATCATCTTGATCCATACTTTTTCAGCCTTCTCAGCAATATACATTTCAGAGTTCAACTTCTCTCCAAACAAATGTTAGAAAACTAATCTTAATCTTTCCTTTTTCAGGTTTTTCAGCTATATCTGTATCACATTTTCAAACCAAAACTTAAGAAATTGAACCTGTTCCAGCAGCTTCTTACAGACAACATCCAATAAAACCCCCTACCCTCTTTTAACAACATTGCATTTTAGGAAATTGATATACAGTATGCATCTACCTCGAGTTGCACTAAAGTAATAAAACATGTACAGTGTAGTTGCAATTTATCTACATGTATTGATAAAATTAAATTCCCCCTTTGTTATTTCTGTAAATAATACAAATTTTAAATGATTTAATGCAATTAAAATTAGTGTTTTCAGCACTGTCGAAGAACAGCCTCATCTTGGAACACTATTACGAGCAAACTCTTTAAAACATTTACTTTGGTTTCTCTTATTCGTTCCAATTTTATGTACAAGATACGAATATTCAAAAAAAAATACGTATACACTGTACATTGAAAGCGTTACTTTTTTAACAATTGACGAACCTATATGAAATACACGGAGATCTCCTTTAAAAACCTATTAAACACCAGTAATAGATAAATGTTCCTGCCACTCCATATATGGAATTCCAGTTAGATTGAGGTCTGCTCTCCCATATATTTAGTAGAAATGCATATAGGCAAGTGGATGGTGACAAGTCCCTGAAGGGATAACGCAGTACGAGGCATAAGTAATTACCCTCAATCTATCATTTTTTGCTTGTTATGTTTTTTTACCTATAATATGCACACGGTGTGTTAACAAAGAACGACAAAGAATAGGTAAAAATTGCGTGGAAAAGCAATTTAGGTATAAATAAACAAACCGGGCACGGAAATGGCGTATGCATTTAATCCACTTGGCCCCTGAACTTTCCATCGTTAATTGCAGGTTGCTAAAACATTCGTTTTGTATCAAATTAAATTTAAACGTTATTATGTGCAAAGACGTTTGAAAAACATAAAAGTGAACGAACGATGCTAAAAAACGATGGTTTTCAACAGGTTGCGGTTGTATAACCAGCAGTCTACGAAAAAAAGTTCATAAAAGAATGCGCGGTATATTCGTATAATAATCATAAAAACTTGTTCGAAACAATCAGAATTTAATTGGGTTATGGAAAACGCACGAAAGTGGTTAAGAGAAAATTTGAAAATGCATTTGCATTTGAAGGACAGTCGAGTAGGCAGGTCATCATAAAATCACTCCGAGTTTAAACTGGTTTTAATGGTGAATTCGATTAATATTGCTAAGAAAAACAAATGATTTTACAATCTCAGAAGAGCCATTAACAATCACCCACGCAATCTATCAGAAGTAGTTAACGAGAAGCATGCACTCACGAACTTAATCTGCAAATTAGCCTTAAGTATACCTGCAATCTATTCAAATCTAACATCGTTGCTAACAAAACTTGTTAACAGGGTAAGAAAACAATTTCATCTAAACGTATCACTTTGATATGCAATAGAAGTGAGCTTTCTTGAATTTGCATGCGTGCCAGCACCTTTGCTAAATTTTGCAAAATTAAAGAGCTGCGCAATATGAGGATGCATTAATAAAATAAACGTACATCAATTTTTTTCGTTGTGGAATTTGCAATGAGCAAAGTTGCATTACCATCCAACAACATTCCAGGGCATTCAAGAGCTTTACCACTGTAGTTTTAACGAGTAATTTCCCTTAATTTCGCTCATAAAATCTTCAAAGTTCTTGGCAAGCCCCTGAAATGCAAGGTGCAGGTCACCAGAATATTGCACTGCGTTTGCTAAAAAGCTCACCAACGAATGATTATGAATCACCACTTTCTGAATATATCCGGTACATTATAGCACTTATGTCATTTGGGTTCAGCACAGGAACAAGGCAGAGCCATGGTTGCTAGATGCACCCATCCGCTGCCAAAATGAGAAGTACAGTCGAACTCGGATAAGTGAAACCCGCGTAAATGAAAAACCTTATAACTGAAACAAGTTAACTGTGAAACCCTGAACTTTTGCCCCATGTTTTTTCGTGTTAAATGTAACCTCTTAAATGAAAAACCCGGACAAGTGAACTTAAGAGGTGCACCCTTTGTATTCACGGATAAGGGAAAATGGATTCTTTCAATCTGCAATATAGATTCGCAGTGATTCGCGTTTTTACACCTCCCATTTATGCAAACAATGTTTTCACTTAACTTGCGAAGTATTCCATAAATCAAACCAAATTTTGGCTCACAGTTACGAACTAAACTTGCAAAATTAATCATTAGTACGAACATAATTTCCTCATACAATGTATTCATTTCACTGTTTTTCTTCCGATGAGCAGTCGAACATTTTATTGGATTTTGGACCAAACAAATTGCCTACACAACCTAACTTGACAGCACATCCTTTGGAATGATTTACATTTCCCTTACCAATGGGTCATGTCAATAAGTACCAGAAATAGAGCGTGTTGTGCTTTTTGATATATCAAACATAAACAACATGTAATTTATGCTTTTTTAAAGCCATCCTCATTTATAAGTAATTATTTGTTCCTATTCTACAAACGTTTTTGGTGGTCCCTACAGGTTCGTAAAAACAGGAGCCGAGAGCATCTGTACATTGTATCTGACAAAACTTCTGTATAAGAGGAATAACTACCAGTCGGATTATTCATGCGATTTAAAAATTGATGTTTTCGTATTGCAGGGTTCCTTCAGAAATTTCCTTTTCAACTTGCCTGACTTTTCCAGGTTTTAAAGAAATTTCCATTAGCAATGACAACGTGACAATGACAAAATTTGACATTTTCCAAAACTGGAAAATATTTTTTTTTAAATTTACTAACGACAATTTTGAAAATAAGCGTAGAAATTTTTTTTAAATTAAAAAACAAAATTGCATGAATATTTTTTAAAATGTGAAAATTTTGTATTCAGAAAATGTTAAAAATTTCTGTTCAGAAAAAGTGAATTTTTTTCCAATTTTGTCTTCGGAAAATGTGGAAAATTTTGCTAATTTGTACATGGAAACGTGGAAAATTTTGCAAATCTGTACTCCGATTACAATAAATACTTGTTTAAGATACTCAGATATTAACCTACCCCTTGCTTGCTTGCACTGAACATAAACTGATCTAAAAACAAGCGCTTCTATGCAAAATCCCGAACGGGTTTTCACTTATCCGAGTTCGACTATAACTGGATAAGAGCACGTCTGGTGGCGCTGCAGCCATGGTAAATGTGCCTCTGCACTGGGTAACAAGGAAACTCGTCCGCAGCATGGACTGACAACCTACACATGTGCACGTACATTGTATACAAATTGTATGCAACAAACATTGTATACACAACAGTCCCTCTCCTTACAAATGAACCGGTTGAGATGAGACAACCTCTGCAACAACCTTTAAAAGTCTGACAAAGCAAACATCCCCCAAATGTTCTCTTGCAATCTCGAATTCATCTTATGAGCAACTCCATGGCAAGAAACCAAAATCATCGTCAGTATTTTCCATGGTTTGAGTCATGGCTCGGAGTCAGACGTGATTTCTTTAGATTTTCCCTTATTTTAAGGCCCTGCTATTTATTTACACTTGACAGTCAGACGATTCGAGCCAGACCCGATTTGACGCACGAAAGTAATCCCCCTCGTTTTTGGCGTGAAATACTTTTTTTTCTGCTAAGGGCTGTGCGTTTTGGTTTGTGGCATTGAGATGGACGTCTTAAGTCCTCCTCCTTTCATTTTCCGACATAAATTTGGCGTCTGCAAAAAAATATTGGGATTGATACATGTACGTGTATATCCACCGTACGCGTGCAACCAGTTAGGTCTAGCCCACCCCGAATGACTCACTTCTGGTTGCATCTCCACCCTGAGATATTGCGATTGTAAATTCATGAGGACGGATATTCCACCATCGTCTATTTATTTTTACGTCTCTACCCATCATCCCCAATCGGAGTAAAAGTCCTATTTATAAAGACGGAGGGAAGTATACAATGAGCAGGGAAGAAAGGGAGTGGGAAGAATCAAAAAGTTGCGGGAAAAGGAACCACTTTATAGCCTTCCAGAAATAGACAACTGAACGAACACTGATGAAGGTTTTCCATCTTCAGGGTGGCCACAAAATTTTCGCTTTCAATTTCCCTGACTTTTCCCTGACTAAAATCCAAAATTCTCTGACCGAAACTTACTCGTTAATGAATATCATTTTTTTTGTCACAATGAAAAATAACAATTGCAATGAGAAGCTTGTCAAAACACTAGATTTTGTTACGAGTCTAGCTGAAGAGGATTGGGGATGGAGCTGCTAGCAGACCGAGTGCATGGATGGCATTTTGCTTTTATTTGGGAAAATCTCCCTGACCACTCACAAATTTCCATGACTTCCATGACCCCTTTTTTCCCCTAACTTCCCTGACCTGTGTTCACCCTGATTTCAAACCTGCATGCCTCCATCGTTCGATGACACCCTGTAGATGGCGCGCAAGGCATGCCAGGCTATTATAAAAGCGGCACCCCCCGCGTTAATCCGCCCATGCATCATTGGGAACCTTATATTATTCCCGTGCATATAACAACTGTCTGGAAGCGCATGCTTCAACGTCCTTTTTTTCGCTTTCTTTTCCCCCAATTGATCTAAGAGTTGAACAACAAGATTAAAAACCAAGAATGAAAAATAGAAAAAGGGAAGAGGAGAGGAAGATGCGAAGAGGAAAAATCCTCCCGAGAAAAACCCTGTCAAGGAGTGACAAATTGTGATACGGGAAGAACGGAAGGAGACAAAAACACGGGGCGAAATGGAAGACCCACCTGCAGCGCGTCACGTGTCCACCAAAATAACACGTCAACGCACTTCTAGCAACCGAGTACACCAATTAAATCACTCGCCAAGCAGCGCCATCGGGATGCAAAAATGTAATTCAATCCAAAAATCGTCTTTGATTACCGGGGGGAGTTTTCGCCTCCGCCATCAATTAGATTGGATGAAGACGAGGGGTGTGGGGGGGTGGGGTGAGTGCACCCCCCCCCCTCAGCGTCATTAATCAAAGCAAAAGTGAAAAGTACGAGTTGAGAAGAAAGGTGCACGCAGGCAAGCAGCAATAATAAGGGCATGATGGAATTATGGCGCGCACATCCAGGCAGCAACAAATTGTGGCCGAGTATATTTCATTTCTGACAGTTTCCATGGAACTTTCCAAAAAGGGGTCTATAATTATTGGACATTTATCCAGCAGATCGAGCGGCGGAGGAAGGTCGGCCCTCGAATCGTTAGCGCCACCTTGCGAGGGAAAACACGGTGCGGTAACGTCCCATCTGCAATTGGGGAAATTGGATTCGTGGAAATAAGATGAGGAAAATGAGCGACGCATGGCGTGGGTTTCGCCGATGGAGATACATGTATTACGAAATTCGCTATAGTGAGAAGAATTACAGTAGAAGATCGTTTTCCGATTTTTTTTCCTCCGGATAAGATTATGAAAATAATCCTAATAATTTCAATTTTCAACCTCCACATTCCGAGCATGTGATTTTATGCACGACAAAAGATCCTTTTCAACAACTATATCGGTATCTGTATTAAATTTGACTGCCAAGACGAGAATAAAGAAAATAGGCCTAAGGATAGGAGCACATTGAACTTGTTTCCAGTCGCTTGAAACTGGTGTCGCTTAGTGATATTGCAGACACTTACCACGAAGCGACCAGTTTTCAAGCTACTGGAAACAAGTTCAATGTGCTCATATCCTATAAGTTCCACTCCGTAAGTCAGCATTTGCGTCAAATAAAATCGAAATGAAAATTAAGTTTAAAATTTATTGGTCCCGTATACATGTGCTATCAGAAGTATCTTAATAAGCATCAAATCTGAATCATAAATCCATCTACTCCAGTATTCGAAAACTAGTAGTTATTCTACATGTATATCTTTTCTTATTAAGATAATTTGAGCAAATATAGAGAAACATATTTTCACTCGTCAGACAAAATTAATGGTACTGCACCAAACGTGATGGATATTCAACTTTTGCCTCATCCTCCACGATTGAGTGTTTCCAATAAACTATATATTCCACTGAGCCTACTAATTTGAAGCAAAACATGACATTATTCTAGTCGTTGTCAAATGCATGTATACATATGTATTGCTTTCGAAGCATCACGTAAAGCAGGCGTCGTGAATATCGAGTACTTTCACCGTGGGCGATATTCACGATGATTACATGATACGATAATCCGAAGACGTTCACTCATATTTCGTATTCCTCGCACCGCATTTCAGGATTCGTTTTCAATATTTTCATGTTCGTACCAGTTAAAAATGAGAATACTTTTCTCCCCAGAGATGTTGCCTATCACTACTCTACTGACCTTATTAAACTTCATGCCCGGGTTTTACTTGAAAATACTGGTTGATACTGTTTTCCAATTGAGTATAATCGATACCCTGTGCCGATTCCCGATTAGTTTAATACTCAAAAGACGAAATGGCTGAGTGGCATAGCACACAGTCCAGCTTATTACTTTGCCATAGTGGGAACATACGCGGCGCCCCCATACCACTTAAGCAATTTTTCGTAAAGACACTCCATGAAAAAACTTTTCGCAATAGAAATTCTCAGCCGACATTATGTACCCATAATGCACCGCTTAGAAAAGCAAGGGGAAGGGCTATTACTCGCTCCCCCCCCCCTTTCCAAGTTTGTCCTCGGTTGTTGAAGAGTATTCCTGAAAAATTTGGGAGCAATCAGGTGAGTGGACCAAACGTTTTTGCCATATTAACCCACATACATTCCAACATACCCATATACATACTTTTCTTTTATATATATATATGCTACATGTATATACTGTACAATTGTAAAGTCAGTATAATGTATAAATAATAAGGACACCGAATCTTACATATACGGCATAAACCAATTTGGTGAATTGTACGAACCTTTGAAAACATGCCATAAACATGGTAATGCTTGAGTAGCTTGTCAGTATTGTCGATTGTAGTTTTCTTGCAATTGAGTTAAAACTATAACTCAAATGAATTCAAGTCAAATAGCACATGACGCCATAGAATCTATAGTTGTCATCAACAATACATTAAATTTAATAAGTTTTCAAAAACACTTGGCATTGGAGAAAATAAATACACGAGAAGCTGGAGAAGCTAAGTTGCAATAATTGGATTTGTATACATGCACACTTTTAAGATGCGCCTTTTACGAGAAAAATAGCGAAATGTGCAACTTATCAAATTTAAACATATTTGCTTGCCATTTTTAATCTTTTTCAAGTTATGATAACATCCCGACAGAGACCCACGTTTAAATTG
The DNA here is from genome assembly GCA_034698745.1 of Megaphyllum sjaelandicum. Classification (NCBI taxonomy): domain Eukaryota; kingdom Metazoa; phylum Arthropoda; class Diplopoda; order Julida; family Julidae; genus Megaphyllum; species Megaphyllum sjaelandicum. The sequence continues at coordinate 38,640 of JAQGBX010000123.1, forward strand.
ACGATCTCACAAAATTATTCTTCGTGTCATCGAGTTACCTTCCAAGAGACGATGCAGACTTGCTTTAAAGTCAGTTTAACAATGATGTCTTTTTAAGTCGCTTAGTACTGACTGGGGAGAATTCTCCCGAAACTGGGTACCTGTCCCCCTACCTTAAGTGCAGGCATTTGTTCGCTGACTGTAGGGTAATGTGTTGAATTGAAGTTAGTGAAATTCCGACTAACTTTAACACTACATGTAGTTGATCCCCTCCCTGCTGCAGGACACAATGCAGTGCCATAACCAGTGGCACGCGTAGTATTAGGTCGATGTTTACAAAGCCAGTGTAGACATTGCTGGCAGCTAAAACGAGGCGTCCGTTGATTAGTTTCAGAAATTCTTGGACCACAAAACATCAATCTACCTCGTTTCGTCTCTTTATGAAGCGAGATGGGTCTTTGTACAGCTTTTTTTCTCATCACAATTTGGACGTGTATACATCCCTCTCCCTCGGTAATAACCTTGATTCCAGCATCTCTCAATTAGGATTTGAGAAAATGAGGGTGATAACTGGAGATTTCTTCCCTCGAATCATGGACGCGCGATAGATCCTGCAGAGGATCATTATCCTACATCCGACCCCTTGTAAAGGCAGTCAAAATGTACGAGGCTATAACAAAGCCAATATACATATAGATTAACGCGGCGAAGGGGGTAAAAACGAAAGGGTGTAAAAACGAGGAGCAGCTCAGAATAGTGCTTGATTTGCAATGCGCGTATACAGGGCTACGTGTCTGCTGGTGCAATCCTTCACTTCATTGCGCACATTTTATCACTTGCATTATTTAGCAGGCTAATTTAAATATAAAAAAATCCTCACCCATTGGCAGCTAACGGGTTATTTCGTTGGGCTTAACTTTGCTCAGATAAGATGCCTGCGGATTTGGCACAGTAAACTTCGAAATCGCGAATGTATGCAAATGTCCGTCGCTATGGGCTAATGCACTCCACGAAGCAATGTCCTATACGTCCACGGCTAGCGCTGCATAAATCGTTGTAGGGTGCGAACACAAAGAATGTTTACTTTCGACGTGCTTCTTTCAGCTTCCCCTGATAACCCTGATATTAGCGCGATGGTCAGTGTGCTTGGTGGCGCCACTGCATGCGTTGTGCTAGGTGAAACATTCCGCGTAAAACCTTGCTGTCCTTGCACATGCGCATTAGCATCTCACGATGAGCGCCAGACATGTTTTTCCGTGTCCTGCCTTCATGGCTACACTTTTTACCAATAGTGATCTGTGTGCCACCCTGTGTCTTAAAAATCTGCTTTCGGATTTCCAACAAAGAATATAAAAAAACATTCTAGAAAGCTTATAAGCGCTTCCTGTCAGCTTATCCCGCTTGGAGGCGCTAGCGTACTCCGAGTGTTAAACGCCAGAAATAAGCATTCTTTGTGCTCGCCCCCATATTAGGGATAATCTGACGAACTTTACGAATGGTACTTTTGGCAGTTTCAAGTAACGTGTGCAAAAGGAATGCATTCATCTGTTTAATAACAGTGAAAACGTTAGAGGATTTTTTTAAAATCAATTAGCGTGTCGATTTTGTACGCGTGATTTCCCGACTGCCAAAAGTGTCATTTGTAAAGTTTCTGTCCGAGTACCCTTATTCCTCAGATACTTTATAAATGTTGGCGATAAACAAGATACGCGCCGAGTAAACTTTTCACGAAAACCTATTTGTCAGCAAACACGATTGTCCAAAGACGCAATCAAGGACGTACAGGTTTACCTATAAAGCTGTTTCTATACTTAAACAAGTATCCACGCGGCCACACTAAAAGCAAACTAATGAACTGAACAAAATGAAGAGGGTGATTAAATATACCCGCAATGAAAGAAGTTTAGAAAATAAACTAACATTCACGATAATCGAGTTTATAAAGCTTCCACCAATGCATGTACATGTAGTCTTAGGATCGTCTTAATTGTATACACGATGACAGTAAAAATTTCATTACGTTTCCTAGAAAAAGCTCAGCAGCTGATGCTGCAATAATAATTAACGGCCAATGCTGAAATTTTGAAACATCAATGCCAAAATAGACAGCAGACGACATCATCTCTTTTGCTTCCTTATAGGATGTGCGCCATGACGGCCATTAATTTTTTTTTTTTTTTCAAAGAAGGCCACCTCTCCGTTAAACACGAAAATGTTTGCTGAAACAGCGTTTCCCCCAAAAAAAATACTTTAAATCGCTACAAGTATTAACCTGCTATCTTAAATTTTTGGATAGGACATTCTGATCAAACTAGTGTACGGAAACATTGTTTTTGTTTCATTTTTGTTGCAGTATTTATTGGGTATTAAGAACAGGTTGATTATCCATTATCCGAAAGTACAGTGTGCTGAAAGGCTCGAGACCAGGCGCGTGCATGTTTAGAATTTCCGATTTTGGACTATTTGCATATGCCGGTACATACAGTAATAAGATGATATCTCGGGGAGCTCACCAAGTCGAAACACGAAATTAATTTACAGTATATGTATACAGTACTCCTTACGCGCATAACCAGAAATTCATTTTATCAATATTTCAATAACTTTGTGCATGCTACAAAGTTTGTATACATTGAACCATGGAACAGGTGTGGAATGTTAACATGCAATTTGGCATCGTGTCGACGCTCAAACAGTTTCGGAACTCAGAATATTTTGAAATTCCCGATACGCAATCTATACAGGGTGGACCAGAAATCAGTAACACCCCAATTTTTTTCTTAACCGTTAGAAATGTGAAAATTCTGCTTGTGTCGTTAGATAGGATGTCATGGGTGCTCTATCCATTGATGGTATTAACATTTACCTAAGACAATTTTTTCAACGAAATTGAAAGTATAATTTTTGAACCGTTAACACCTAGGACAAAATATCAAATTAGGAAAACGAAGAGCATGGCTTGCTTGTATGTATTCACCCGGTTTCGTTTTAAGGGGAAATTATTTGAAGTTGTTACGTTTTGAAAATAGGGGCAAAAAAATCAATTGTCAGCTGCGCTGCAGTACAGAGATGTACAGCAGTAAGCTACCTACATGTACTGCAGTACACCAGTGTGCTGCAGCGCAGCTAACAATTATGTTTGCCCCTATTTTCAAAACATTGTAACAACTTTAAATAATTGCCAATAAAAACTAAACCAGTTAAATACATTCATGCAAGCTATTCCCTCCGTTTTCCGTGGATTTCGTTGAAAAAATGGTCATAGGTAAAAGTTAATACCATCCATGGAAAGAGCACCCATGACATCCTATCTAACGACATTAAAAGAATTTTCACATCTCTGACTGTTAATAAAAAATTAGGGTGTCATTGACTTCTGGTCCACCCTGTATATACTGACGTACAAGTATATAGTTTTGAAAGATTTCGCAGAGTGCGAATACATGTATAAATATTCAAAAAGTATACAAATACTTTAAGCAAAATATTTGATGCATGACAAAGCGTCTTCGTTTCGAGAAAAATGTCATAGTCGGTTCGATAATCGGTTGACAGCCAACTATACCAAAACAATATCTCTTCTATGCAGAATCAGGAGATATACTCTAGAGGCGTGGCAAACATCAAGAAATATGCAGGACCACTCGTGTTTTAACCCTTGAACCTGCAGGATGTGTTGGTGACAAATGGGCCCAATTTCTTGTTAGCAATATTCGGTGGTTGAGAAGTATCGTTGAAATGCAGCTGTGTCGCATACAAAAAACTCATTAATTTGTCATTATCCATACGCAGCATCTCGATACCATTGTCGCACGTTTACCTTCGTTGTTATTAAACAAACAAGGTCAGGTGTTGCCTGGCTTTCGCCAACTGCCGGTTCAAGATGCAAGCATTCGTCATATTGCAACATCACCATCGAACTCTGGCGCAAACAACGCGTTGGTTCAACTTCCGGACGCAGCTTGGGGCATCGACAAACGAGTAGATCGAGCAGCTCAGCTTCTAGTAGTGCTTAACACGTATACACGCATATAACTTATAAAGTGCAAAATACTCGGGAGCTTATAACAATAGTTTTCTATAATATTCCTGATTGCCACAGGGAATTTGATGGCAGGAAACAATCAATTAAGCCATACTTCCCCTTTCCTATAAGAAATGCATAAACTTCACCAGCGGGGAATGAGATTGATCGCGGGAATAAATGCGAGCATAAAACTGTCAGAAGTGAAATAAAGCAGAGAAAAAACACAAAAGAGTTCGCGAGTGTTTTAATATTAATGCATCTTCTAAAAAAAAACTTTCAATTTTCCAGTAGGCCTACTATAAATTTTAAGCATTTTATCTTTGGACATGATTAATTTAAATAATTAGGTCTATTCAACATCTCGCGTACACGTACACTGTATAATGGATAGCCTGCTTTGAACGACTAAAGCACGAATTAATAATCCATACTTAGATTTATTTACACATAGTTAGTATCGATGCACTCTATGATAGCTCAACTTTACATCAATTAGCGCATAGTACGTATATCAAGAGATATAAAGGTCCGAGTAAGTAGGTGATTTATCATCAAAACCTATAGATGCTGGTTTGCAAGCTTCCGTTATTCGCCTTTGTGCTAAAAGAACTGCCAAAGAATGTACAATAAGTATATCATTGATATGCATTTAGTTTTTGGCAATATTTATACCATGGAGCGCAAAATACGAATATGTCACACTGCCTATATCTACTGCACTTTTTGGGTAACTAAGTTTAATGTCATATGTAACATACAATAGATCTGACCGACAACCTGATTTATATAGGTACAAAATTTTAAGCCATTTATCTTTAAAACCTGCCGTCAAGTAAGAAAACCATATGATAGCACTCCCGACGCTAACATGATCATGTTTGGTCCAATTCAAATCAAGAGATCAACATCAACATGAATTTAGTATATCAAACTTTTGAGCGCTTTCAAATACTATGATAGCCTACATATACTGCACTACTCCTCAAATGCTGCATTCTTAAGCCAGAAACTTCTTATGAGATAAAAAGTTAACAAAAACAAATACATGTTTCGAAGTTCCGTTGAGGATAAGTTTGTGTATTATGACTTTGTTAAATTGCACCTTTATAAAGTCTTTGAAATCTTTTTTCTAGCAAACGCTATCATGCACTCGAGTTATTTGGGCTGTTGGCCAGAAGGCGGCGACACTAAACTTGAAGACAACTCACCCAGTTCTTGTCGTGGTTTTGACACGCACGACTATAGAACATCGATTCGCGTATTCCAATGATTTTTATCATTTACAGAAAAAAAGGAGTAGAGTTGATCAACATTTTCTGGGGTCGGTCTTGGAGCCTGAAGTTTTTGCGCCCAACCTAAGCTTTATGCAATTAAGGGAGTTGAAAGAGTGCACACGGTACAGTACAGTATAGAGGATTTGTAGAGCACTCGCGGTTTGGGGCCATAGCCTCAATCGTATCCATATTGATACTTCTCATTATATCGGAGCAAAAAACTGACAGATTGGGTAGTGTCAAAGTGAGTCAGAGGCAACTTTGGGGCAAAAACACCCGCGAAAATCTCATTTTGGGGAATTACAGCCAGTGTGAGAGAGGGAAGGGGGAGGGGAAGGCAATACGTGGGTGTGGATTGGAAAGCGCCCCCTATCTGCTTGTCAAACAATGATAAATGATGTCAGGAGGAAAGAAAATGATGAATTGCCCTAAAAAAGAGGTCCCCTGCCACCTCATATCCATACCAGCAGCAGCCACTGGGGCTTTAAAATTTAAGCATTATTCCATGCATTGCCGAGGATTTAAAAAGGACAAGAAGAGAAATCTGTCATCGCATTTGAATAAAAAAAAAGTTGCGGGAGAAGAGGCAAGCTTTTTTGTCTTGTTCAACATCCCGAAGATGGGAGAGATGAAAGATTCATTGGCAACAAGAAAACCAGCCAAAGACCTCTTCAGGAGGAATAAACAGCAGCTGCAGCAAGCATTAACAAAGGAAGCGAAGCTTTTCACAAAATGTTATCCACGTGGGAGGATGAAGAAGGGTCCCGTTACAAGCACAATGCAAAATCATTGAAAACAGATTAAAAAGATATGGGCTCTTTTTCGGCGAAGTCAGGGCCATGATTGTAGATGCGCAGCACGCGCGCCATTATTTTCAATGTTCAAATGATAATGACGCCTGTCTGTAACATTTCGGTAAAGAAAAAAAAAAGAGCAGTTCGAAAATAATAGCACTTTAGGGAAAACTTTGGGTGCGGGAAATGGTCGCCAGCAAGGAAGCAAATTGGCCGGAATTCCCTTCTCGCTTGGTGTAATTAACCAAACTTTTCCGAACAAGATCATATTTAAATCTTTCTCAGAACAGGTGTATGGGTTTCCCGTCACCACATACAGCTTTTGAAAATTTAGAACAGCGTGGTATAATGCACGCTCATATACAGTACAATAGTTTGCCATGTTTTATTGTGCACTCCAGTGCACAAATTCCGCATTGTTACTGCATTAAAAATGAAAAATCGTTCCAGGGAACTTTCATCAAATGAAGCTGCTGGTTCGTTATCTGAATGAAACAATACTTTGCGATTTCATAAAAGCTAACACAAACATAATGCAGCACACCGTTCCCTTATAATTATGTATTCGAACTACGCAAGCGCACTCTATTCCGTATAATTACGAAAGCCAGAAGCCCATTAATACTCCAGATATTAAGCCTTTCCGCATTGCAAGCATAATTGGATTTACTTGACAAATGAAATTTTAGACATTACGCTTTTATTGCGTTGCTGCATCCATTTTAACACGCAAACTTGGTAATATGAAGCAACAATTGCAATTCATACGAAAGATCGAGTACAAACGATGATGATGATTCCACTAACATGACGACAGAAGATTTTGAAATATAGACGAACCGTGTAGCACACAAATTAATATTTAAATAATGAGAATGCACTCTTGCTAACACCTTCCAATTTAGGATCCTATTTAACACGGTGAAATTTCTATGGCTCAACCCGAATTGCTTTGAAACGGTATTCCATCTGGATAACATTCCCAGTTTTACGATCACTCTCGCATGAAATAAGAACATGAATAGGACGAAATTTAGCACAAACGAGAATTCCTTAAAGGAAATTTAAACAGATCCCCCTTACAGACATTATCAAAGTGCGCGTTTTTGCCACCAGTTGAGTATACACGTACTTTGCCCGACTAAGCATAATTCCTAATTTCCTTATATACAACGAGAGATTAATCACCAATTTTAAGAAAATATTAAGAAACTGAATAAATTACACGTCCGCTATAAATACACGCCGGCGATGTGACATTATAATAAATGGCGTCATTATAACTGAACAGTTTTATAAGGTGGAAAAAGATGAAATACGACTGGCAGTCATTTTTCTAATGTTTCTCCTTAATTCATTAATTCCTTCTTCACAATTTCTATCTTGACAAGTGCTCTCATGGGGAAAATTAAGCAACTATTTCCAACCAACATTATATTAGACGTATGACAGCCGCAAAGCTGAAATGAGAGGAAAAAAAAGGACGCCGCGAACAAAAATGAAGCCAACTTTCAGCGAGAAATGCAATTATATAACTGCTAGACTAGAAAGAATATCGCCAAGCTGCCACAACTAACAATTGACACCCATTTTTTTCCCTTTCTCAAGAAAAAAACCTTCCGAGCAAAAAAAATCATCCAACAAATTAAAAATGCTATTCTGAGAATTTCAGCTATGCAACCGTACATTATATTGTCGAGCATCATCACAAAGTCTTCCGCAGATTTTTTTTTCAGATTCTTCTTAGATGTTCGAAGATAAACAACAATATGGCGTTTAATTTGGTATGTCGTATAATTATTTATCACCGCTACGAGCTGCCATCGTGACAATGAGTTGCTAAAAATTTCGACATTCTTCCAGCATATTAAAATATGTAACATTAAAAATAGGAGTACACGTACAAAAGAAAGCAATTAAGTTATTCAAATGCCCCTATGTTTAAAGGAAAAACTGCATGATACTATACCAGCTTATAACTTTCTGAAACCAGCTATACAATTTTAGACTTCGTCCATTATAGGCCTACATGAAGCATAATCAAAGAATTTGCCCCCTGCAAATAGCTTACATGTAAATCTTGCGATGTATGTGTTACATGTGTAGGCTACTGTAAATCATCTAAGCCAAAATCAATACATGTAAATTTAAAAAAGCTCCTCTTTCCAACATAATTGACCTTATGCAGATTTCGTCAGCATGCCATTATAACGTGACATTTCATAAATTCCATTGGCGAAAATTACTCAGCGGCACGTTCTTTTAGTTGTTGATTCGATGAAACGAACACGTGATGCAGGCTCATACGTTACTGCATAAGGGTGTGAACACACTGACTGCTTATTGCAGGCGCTTACCACTCGGCGAACGTACACTATAGCGCCACCAATTAAGCGGGATAAGTATTCGGCATGCGTTTTAAATGAAAGTGCACACAAAGAAAGCTTAGCCGAGCCAGGCTGAGCTTGCAAGAAGCGCTTATTGTAAGACACAGAGTGGCACACGTACAGATCACTACTGGTCAAAAGTGTATCCATCGATTGTATGCCGCCTATAATGTACCGTAAAAACGTGCTCTACGATCATCATGAGATGCTAATGCGAATGTTTCACCTAGAATAACGCATGCAGTAACGCCACCAAGCACACTGATCATCACTCTGATATCAGCATTCATCGTGCGTCTTAAAGCTGGAAACAAGAAAATGAAAACAAGCAGAAAAGAAGCTAAAAGAAGCACGCCGAAAGTAATCATTCAGTGTGTTCTCACCCTATATCCATTGTGCCCATAGATGAAATATCCTCCATGAGCTGTGTGATGACCCTGTGACCTTTGGGTCATGAGGTCATCGTAATATCGTATAATATTGAACCTTGGCCCTGTAAGAATG
>JAQGBX010000124.1:0-47593 GCA_034698745.1 Megaphyllum sjaelandicum
GCGCCGCAGGCAAACGGGTCTTTATCGCCTCACTTTTTACCCCTGCGTACTCTCACCATATTAGTCTTACACCGTGGACAAGACCAAAGGCAGCTTATATTAGCTAGCCTACGAACTGAATGACGTACGTCATGTGCACATTGTCTCTAGAATTACAATTCATATAATTTCACAACATGGGGGAGGGGGAATTCGTTTATAATATTATTTCTTTGTTTGATGATATTTATTATCGAAAGTTATGATAATTAAAATATTATTGATTGCAAAATTAAATCGGGCTGGTCCATAATTCAGTATTGCGGTATACTCAAAAGTTTCACTCAATTATTTTGAAGATATTGAAACCATATGCAATCACTTGCAGGAACTGTGAGAAAAATCTATGATTTGGGCAAATGCTGGATGTCACTTTTCATTCTCTTCATCTGACAACTTGATTATTATTCCGGTCGTGGCATCCAACAGCACTCTATCTCCTGTTAAAAATGCAACGTTAACCAAGATTTATTCAGTTGTCATTAAAAATAAATTGAAATTGGTTTTTCAGTAAAGTTTCAATGCATCATCACATTGTTGTCATGCTCACCTGTCTTGAATACTTTGGTGGCGTTCATTGCACTGATGACGCATGGCAGACCATATTCTCTGGCAACGACAGCACCTATGGTAAGTACACGGGAAACTTATGGCTTGTTTAAATGCTTTACAAAAACACCCCGTAGATTATTCATTTATTTACTAGACGAATCTTTGCAAAGCATAAATCATACATGTACATGATGCAAGGATAAAATTAAATCAAATTTATTAATTCATATAATCAATTTTGATTATTGGATGTCCTAGTTTAGAAATAATCCAGCTTTCCGCCATGTAAAACATTTCGTTAGTTAGAAATTCTCGTGTTACAACGAAGCCCTGCCTGTCACATGTTGAGATTAATATAAAACTATCTAATAGATACTTGTTATGAACATGTTTTAACACGGAACTCATACTTTCTAACGTAAAACGCGTGTTTCAGTTTTAGTAAATTACCTTGTTTAGTAGTGAATTCTAGTTTTTTTTTAGTTTAAATGGACAGTAATGTAAGGCAAAGTAATAATTATAGGAAATTGATAAATTACAAATGGCTTACCGTGAGAGATAAGTCCTCCAATTTCAGTGACAACGCCCCCTAGGATCGGAAAATACGGACTCCATCCAATATCGGTTGCATGAGTTATGAGAATGTCCATTGGCTTTTTGTAAAAAAAAAAATACCAGAGCTACACTTTTCGCCCACGCCTGTATCACATTTTTGATTTTTCTTCACTGTCTTGTTACCTCTATAGTATCCACTTCATCGAAATTGATTACTCTAGCCACACCAATGACGCGACCTTGACTCACCGGAATCCCTAAGAGTTGGCCAAAGAAACAAAAGAAATTGTGTAATACATTATAAAAGTTGAATTTTATAATACATTAGATAACATTCTTATGAAGAAAACATTGAAATGTGCATTGCCTGTTCAACGCAGTTGAAAGTTACAATCATGCTGTCATCGATCTTTGGGGTCATGTTATGGAACTGTAGCACTTTGGCAGTCATGAAGTCATGTTTTACATCAATTAAGTGCATTACTTTTGCAGACGTTGCTTTATGACTGCCAAAGTACGATTTGTAAAGCGTTTGTTCTGATTTTCATTCGTTTTTAAAGCAATTTACACTTACCTTCAACTTGCATTGTCCCCTCTGGAATTTCTTCATCGCTGCCCTCGTTCACCTGTAAGAATAATGATAGTTGTTGAAAATAATGAAAAAGTGCACTTAAAGAATTTTATAGTGTTCCATATTTTATAGGACGTTTTCGAAGATAGGTTTAGGTATAAAATTCAATATTTTAGATATACATTAATTTATTTCTATAGAAATAGATACTGTATTTCGAAAGAGAAATAAATAAAAGTAGTAATTAATTAAATTACTTAATCAAATTAATTACAACTTATTTTAATTTCAAAAACACGTGTTTTCAATCCATGCAATGGGTAAAAATTAAATTCAAATTTCATATATAATTAATGTTTGAGAAATTTAAAAACTTTGTATTTTTATATTTATTTCCATTCGTTATTCCTCTATAAGTTCACCGACCACCAACCTTTTTAGGTCCCCAAAACTGGCAAATAATTTTCAGTACAGACATGTAACTTACTGGCTTAGGAATTCCAACCATATTTTCAGGGTACAATAAGGTATCCATGTATGGATACTGTCGAAAGCGTCTTCTTGATCTAAAACAATACATTGTTTAGTAAATATTTTTCGAAATCTTGTACATACAATGTAATTACAGTTTACATACTGTATACCCTCGGACATTTACAAAAAATATGAAATTCGTAAAACTTATAGTACTTAAGTAGACCTATTCGCTCCTGTAATACGTACAAGAACTTTAGAGAACATGGCATCTAACGTGGCAGGACAAGTCAATTGAGTTTAATTTCAGTTTAAATATAAAATATGTATATGCATACATTGAGTTATATTTGAAATACACTAAATAAACAATTGAATAGATTACAAAAAATGACGCCTAGGAAGATGTCGGCTTTGTCTAGAGATTCTGAATTTAATTTCCACAAAACTCTTACTTGGGAATACATAAATACCTCATAATGATGCGCGCATTTCGAGTTTTGATTAATTCGTCAATTTCCTCAAAAGTCATGAAAAACATGAGATCAATATCGGGAACGTAGCCCTGTTCAACCATTAATTTTGCCAGGTGACGAAACGATAAGCGAAGACAGTTGGTGAAGTTGATAACCATGGACTGAAAATATATTAGCACATTTGTTATTAAATTCAGCGTAAAATTCACTATTTTTGTTTTTAAAAAAAATGGTTGTGTACCTTGGCTCTTTCTCGATAACAAATTCCATTTCTACTACGAGTTATCAACCAAGAGAGCAGTTTCCTGGAGAACGAAAATTAAGGTAATAACTTAAAAGTGTGAATTTCAACTATATTTCTGTTTTAAATAATAACCTTGAATGCGGCATTCAAGGTCACGGGGAATATGGTTCCCGGATAGCCCGTGGACGAGGTTACAAGTAAAATAGAGGAATTATCATCTGCCTGTAATTCTTACCATATCAAAAATATTAATTTTTCTTCAATTAAAATTAATTTTTGCATACAAATTCAACCCATCGATTATTTTACTAACCGTTTTAGCTGTTATATTTCCCGGAAAATTAAAATTAATTTTTGCATACAAATTCAACCCATCGATTATTTTATTTACCGTTTTAGCTGTTATATTTCCCGGAAAAACTTACTTTTTGAAAGATGACAATGGCGTCTTTAATGACTTCAAGATATCCGAGGCTGATTCGCTTTTCTTTTTATTAAACGAAATTGGGTTTTTGGTCATGCCCTAAAAATTTAATAACTGCAAATTATATAAAAAAATAAACATCGAGGATTGATGGCAAAACCTTACGTGCTAATAATTAAAAATTAAGCTGTACTAAAACAATGCTGATAAGTTTTTTTCCAACAGCTATACATGTAGGCTACAATCAAACTTTGTATATTCCAAAAATGCATTTATAAAAATAAATTATCGTAAATTTATGAATTTCAGGAAATGTTATGGCAAATACTAGAATGAGATAACAAAAATTTCCAACCTGTAGCATCTTAATAACACCCAATGGATTCATACCCCATGAAATGCTGTAGACTTCAAACTATAAAATATAAGTCAAACAAATGTAAATTTTAATGTAATTCAAAGAATAAATTGACAAAAAGAGTGTATCGTAATAACTGACCTCTTTCATGCCACGATGTCCATGTCTGCTGAGAAAATTTTGGAATTTTTTGGAGGTGTTTGTAGAACTGTTCTGAATGAGATCAAGCGCCTCCTATTCATAAAATAAGTAACATAATTGCCCTTTTACACATTGGTAAATATGATTACATGTACTTTATCTGAAACTCATTAACGTTACAACTAGTAAATTTGAGTTATGAGTTTGTTACTTACCTGCAATTCCATAGTGCTAAATTCCTTAGCGTCAAATTCTTCAGCAATTGATGAAGCAATTTCCTATAATAACCAGGATATTACCATTATTTCGAATCTTCAATATTTTTCAAATGTTCATTTATAGCAGTATTTGAAAAATACTACCTGAATTCTAACCATTCCATATTTATAACTGCGGAATATAGCTATGGAAATAACTGGGAATTTAAATTATTAAATTTCCCACTTGCATATTTTAAATTAATTACTAAAATTTTCCCTAACGGATGGATTATTCCCTAAATGATACTTTTTCTTTAAAAATTGATGGGTGGCAATTTCTAAAATGTGAATTCATAACTATTTCCATTCGTTATCTAAAGTGTATTTTCAACAATGTTCTATGTTTTGCCTAAAACTACATTTTGCGTTATTTCCTGCAGAAAATGCACCAATGATTTCACAAATTTTAAATTGTAATTCCCCTTTTTTACCTGCAAACTTAATGGCACGTCTCCACTTTCCGCTCCAATTGAACTGCCAATAATAGCCGCAAAGTCCGAATAGTGATCCATGGTAAAATCTTCCAAAATAAAACATTGAGCATCAAATGTTGAAACATTTTTAAACAAATTGAAATAGTTACATATATATTCGTTAAATACAGTACTCGTTTTATAAATACAATAACCTGACTTGATCACAAGCCACCTAATTTAGTCGTAATGAAGGCAAAAAAAAGATACTTTTACTCACTATCTGCTCCTCCAGTTAATACAATCAGGATAACGTTGTTCCATATTGCGGATGCAACAGAGACTGTAATATGCGCTGTCATCACCTGATAATTTGTAAGTAATAGTTTCATGGCAACAAATAACTACATATATATTTGTAAAATGGCGGGTGAAATATTTTGATAAACTCACGTCGTTGTAGTCCAAGATTTTCGAGCAAATCTTGTCGTAAACCTCTTGCGGGGTACTTGCACCAGCTGTTATATCCGGATAATTTCTGAACCTTTTTTCAGAAGCTGTGACAGTTTCATTACCCTTAAGCATACCCTAAGTTAACGAGAAAAAAACTTAGGAATTAAGTTCAAGCCAAATAAAAAAAAATCTAAAAGCACTAAATCAATAACCTGCTAATTCGTGAAAATAGACTTGCTTGAAAACAAATTTAAATGTGTGTGTGTAAATGTGTGTAAATACATCATACTTTGTAAAAATGATAAAGACATACAGTAAATACTCAACTGAAATTGCAAAAGACATCATTAACTTTTTTAGCTCTTTGCTGGGTCTTTCGAAACGCTCTCTGGCAACTCTCATCAATTCCGTGTCGTCCATGACTTTTCCAAACATTCCAACATCCATCGCTTTGGACATCTCGCTTCTTTTCTTGTCCATCACGAACGACGCCTTTTGCTGCAGAATAAGAAATTTCTTTAAATAAAGTAGTTTCAAATATGGCTCGAATTGAACGTTGATATTTCACTTACTTGAACCATGTCGAAGAAAACGTGACTCGTATAATAGAAGGTACTGCCAAGAACAGTTGGATCATAACGAGCATTACTGGACTTACTCATAAACATTCCCTGTATAAATATCATCAAATATACAGTAGATCCCATGTTAAGTTTTCCTTATTAGCATCTTACTTAGCATTACAAATGATAAATATTCGGATGCATTTCAGTTTCAAAAGCTTTGATTGCAAACGAAAACATGGATAAAGGTACATTACATTTTAAACTCATGCACGCAAAACATCTTTAAGTACTTGATCTGACGTTTCAAGTGAAAAAGTTGAATAATTTTGCCTTAAGTGTTTTTTGTCAGCGTTTGGATAACGATTATTTCTTTAGAAAGAAACATCGCTTACAATGTTTATTTAGTAAAAATTATTTAGCGAAAACATTAGAATTTGTATTGAACCTTTAAAAGTGACATCGTAGATACTATGTATCTTATAAAATTATATATTTTGAAAAAACATTTCTTGGAATTGTCGTTATTTTAAAAACATTTTATGCATCAACGGAGTAAAGTACTGTATACAGTTTGACACTGTCAATTCGACACAGAACGTTTCTTACTCCAAGGACATGAATTTGGTCTGAATGTCTTAAAATTCTTTCCAGAAATATTTATCGAGTAATCAAACCCAAAAAAAGATTAAAATTGCACCCTATTATACAACCGAACACATTCATTCAAATTAATCGTAACATGCATATGCCCGGGACCAAAAACAACACTGTAGATTTGGCATTGAATTATTCTCAGTTATTTAACCTATAACATACCCTAAACTAACCTCGCAAAACAAATTTTTTATAGATTGGTCTTTACGTTATGTTGTATTTTTGTTGCTGTATGTCTTTGAATTAAACACATTTTGGCTTTCCCAGGTGCTCAGGGTGAAAACGTACTGGACCCGTATAAACGCATTCTATAAAGTTAATTTCGGATAAAATATCCTTTTAACAAGTATGGAGTACTTACATCAAATTGGATTGCATTAACACGAGCGCTTCCAGTCATTGTCAGAGTACACATAGCACCAGGCATAACTTCACTGAAAAAAAGTGTAATTGCTACTTTTATACGAATTAATATTTGCTCCAAAAAGAAATATATGGAATGGTCTGAAGAAGACATTCATGTTCAGTATGTGTGATTATTGGATAACATGGATATATTCGTCTCCACTCAAAATAAGTCAGAGAAAACTGACGATGTAAGTCAGGGAATAATTTGGGATAATATGGTCCAAATTGATCTTTATAAAAGAAAAATAATCATGAAATAGGTGAAGGAAAATTTCTATTTTCGTCTTCTAAAATGAGTAATCCGCTTAGATGTGCATCGTACTTACGCAACATTTCCGGTAGTTAAATGTTCAGCCGGTGTTCGAAACGGTGTATCGAATTCGTGTAACACTTCAAAGTCCGTCAGCACCGAATCAGAGGTTACTGGACGAGCCTAAGTTCATTATTTTTTAAAGTTTTTTCATATATTTGCAATAGTAATTATACTTGCATACATTTAAAAAACAGCTCCAATATACAAACGTTTATAATCTTACTTGCAAAAGAAAAATGTTGTCCTGCTGCACTGCCCATTCAATGTCTCTGGCAGTGCCAAACACCTTTTCTAGCTCAACGGCAATTCTTCCGAGACTCAGGGCCAATTCATCCGAAACTGTGAATTTAGATGCCTCGTCTTCAAGATTTTTGGTTTCTAATACGCCTCCGTCATCTGCACGAAATGACATTTTATTGTAATAGATCAAATAATTACAAAGATATATGGAGAGTGTCCTAGTGGTACATTACACAGTTTTAGGGAGTTTCTTTTGAGATTGTTTTAGGCACAAAATTAAACGTTTACCAAAATTTCCTGCAGTTAATGAAATGAAAATGCTAAAGATTAAAATTTCACGTTTTAAAGTGTTTTTTAATTTCAAGTTAACGTTCAAAAATTTGAAATTGTGAAATTCTCAATTCTTAACCATTTCACTTCATTATCAACGGAGAAAAACTATCGAAAATTTTAAATTTTACTCATAACACTAGGATATATATCATTATTTTCACATATACTTGTACATATAGTATATTTAGAGTATATGCAGTATATCAACTTAATTTTGAAGTACACGGTACAAAAATGTGACTGTACAGCTGTATAAAAAAAACTAAATATATATTACATGTATTAGAGGAAGAGAAGACATTTCATGTTAATAATCTAAACGAAAGTTCTGTAGTAATTGACACCAAAAATTTCCGTGTATTTTAAATAATACTAATATTTGCTAAGTTTAAAAATACGTAAAAATAATTACGAATGTTACATTTAATTACCGTTAAAAATTACTTACTAAATATAATGTACATTTAGGTCGAAACGTATAAACTATGAACTTTATACATGTACATGTAGTTTGTATATAAATGATTCCTAATATTACTAAAACACATGCAAATGACTTAAATTCCGTGCATATGTACATGACAGCATTAAAGTCATTCTCTGGTGTTTAGTAATCTTAGGAAGTGAAGGTCAGCATTTACTTACATGTACGTAGGTCAGCTATCCTTTGTGTAGAATATATTTCGGGATGTAAATAGTGTTACAACGGTAATTAAATTGTAAAATGTGAAGTTTTTTGACGTATTTTTAAACTTGGCAAATATTGATGTTATTATGAAAATGATTGGCGTCAATTATTGCAGAATTTTTGCTAAGATAATTTAATATGAAATTTAATGTCTTCTTCCAAAAATGGTGTATTTAATTAATGACGTCATCTTTACTTTCTTTACAATCATTGTTATTTGCACGATATCAACCATTTTTTTGAACATGCAAATTGTTGAAAACACAACATTTATGGGAACATACCAGACATTACTGTCTTCAATTCCTTTTTCCCGACAGTCTTTTCGGCGATACTGAGATGATCCCCCCACGTACGTTTTAGCATAATCGTGTCAGGATCAGCAGTGGCTGAAACCACACTCTTTAACCAAAAATAAAAACGATTATTTTATGATCCTGTTTTAAAAATAAAAATATGAAAGGGAGCTAACTTACCTCCCCCAAACCAAAATTGGCAGTGATGGCCATGCGTGCCACACTTCCATTGGTCGGGTCCTTGGAGAACAAAACTCCAGCCACATCAGCAGGTACCATTTCTTGAATGACAACACCCATTCCTCCATTCATGAGCTGGCCATTCTGTCTAGAATTTAAATATTAGAAAATAAATACAATAAATACAGTATACAAGTTGTACATGTATGTATAAAGTATAATTCCATTGTTCTATTCTCTACGGGAATTTTTTCAACATTTTAATGATAAAATTAAATATTTTTGATAATTTCATGTATTAGAGGAAGAGAAGACATTTCATGTTAATAATCTTCTCTTCCTCGAATGGGAAGTTTCATATCGAAATTCAGAATAAAAAATACTGGGTCCTAATCGAGTCAAACATACCTTTTGTATTCCACAGAACGGAAAGAAAATTGAGATGCCCAGCATTTTAAAATTGCTTCGCATATCTATAATAGTAATATTATTAATTAATATAGCTGTGAATCACAAGCCTATACGTTATAAATGATTCAATCAAACTTTAAGTATTGATAATTCATTTCAAACTAGAAATATTTATGTTACTTGAGTTCACATACATGTTTAATTCCACTTCTTTTGAAAACATATTTTTTAAGAACAAACTGCATTATTTTTGGGATTATTTCAGGGAATCACGCAATTATTTCATTATTTCAATCTTTTATATGGAATATAGAAAGTCAATGGTAGCATGTAGTTAACGTGCCTTTTCAAGTCCTTTAACTCCCAAAAATGTTTCATTTTGGCCAGCAGCCGACATATCTTCACTATCCTCTCCTGAAATTTTAATATTTAAGATTAATACAAGATATATGTTCCTTATAAAAAACAATTATCAATACTACATTTCAAATTTGTAACACAAATAAATATCTACACATTTAAAAATTATTAGTTATACACATACAACAAAAAAAATCATTTTTACGAAGTTACAAATGACAACTTCAAATTTAAAATTATTAATGCGACGTATAAAACTTAAAAACAAATAACATCGTGCCACTTAAAAGCAAGACTCGTTTTGTAGATTTAGCATTTTTACAAACTCTCAAAAATACGAAATGACGACTATTACCAATCGCAGATGATCGTACAGCAAATTTTATATCATCAAACTGAGAGCCAAATGCCTGTTGAAGACAGCCCTTCAATTCTGCTCGCAGATATTCCGACAAACTGGAATTGCTGATCAATTCCTCAACTCTAAAGTATTTTAAATATTAGATTTCTTCAAATGATAAAAATAATCAATTCAGACATATCACTTCAAAGTTTATACCTAATACATTTCTCCGTTAATGTGCCTTCTTTTCTTTTCCTGCAAGTAGGATTAACAGTGATTTTAATTAAAAACATTTTAGAAAGGTTTTCAAAATGCAATATTCAACATTGCATCAGGAATATTACCAAGCCACATCCTGAAGGTCAACAATAGCTTTTTGTATAACAGAATTTTCATTTAGATGACTTTCAAAGCTAGTTTTTGTTAAGCAAAGTCCAGGAGGTACTTGGAACTAGAAAAATGGGAATAATGACAACAAATATGGCAACCGTCATATTTTTCTATTTGAGCTTGTCTTACATTATTTTCTTTTGAAATTAAAGATGTCATCAGAGCCAAAGATGAACCTTTACCGCCCACAACTTTGCTACTCTGACAAACGCCTTCAGTAAAAAAGACCACAGGCTTCTCTGTCATGAAAATTTCTTAAAAAAACGAGTAAAATCAGCACAGAAAGCGAGTATTATACCGTATTTAATCGTTTTACAGTGTCTGTTGTAGGCAGATTCCCCGTCATTTATGCAGTTTTATGCAAGTTTTAAATTATCTTACAATTTATATTATAATGAGTTTTACAACTGAGAAAGGCATGGCTACAACCTCATTGGAGAAGACACAGAGGAACTTTGTTTCTTTTGATTGTTCCTAAATGTTCCTGCATGATTCTGAAAGTTCCTGGTTCTTACGGTACCAAAAACAAAAGTTCCTGTAAAGATCAAAAGAAACCTAACACCATGAAAAAACATTGCTTATCCAGCGTGGACCGTTTTTTTGCTTGTTTGTTATCTAGAAACGAGCAAACTGAAGTACGATGTTGCTTTTCTAAGGTGAACAGAATGTTCCAGTAAATTGGAACAAACAGGCAAGTTTAGCAGAATGTTCGGTGTGTAAAAAATATTACATGCAGTATGTTGACATAAGTTTAAATTTCCATAAACAACTGGTAACAAAAGGTTCCTCTATCTTTCCTCCAGTGTTTTCGTAGCTTAACAAATGAAAAAAACAACTCACAAGTGTAATATATTCAGATTAGAATAATAACAAAATATCTGAACGTTATTTTGAGGTAAAGTCTCCTACAATCCATGAGATTCTTCGAGATTATTGTAATCCAATCAAAATAAGCGGCTCTTGAAAATATGTCGTTGGCAATCACTATTAACTCTAGTGCAACCGGTAGTTGCCAACTGAAATTTATGTTAGTAAGGTGGCAGCATAATCGTTACATGGCTTCCGGATAATAATAGTAAACAAGACTTGTTAGACCTCTCTCAACCATATAACGTGATTGGTTTGCGAAACATTAGTTTTTATCAATAATTACGGACAATTTAAGAAGCGTACTGCATAATGTGCAACACTCCACCAAACTTACTAAATTGCAAAAAAAGATCTCATTTTACAACTTTGATTACAGTTTTAATATTGAAAATATTTTTTTATAAACTAAATTCAAAATTATAACATTTGTTATTTTATGCGCTGTGTTTGCCAATAGTTTGAATTGTTACTATGTATTCAAATTTATAAATTACAAAACAAAGCACACATTTCCCAGACATTTTCTTAATAATTAGTTAAGAGATAATTTTATTGAACATGAATATTCTCTTTTTAAGTTCGTAAATTTCGCAATTCTTTTAGCTCTAGTAATTTAACTAGACCTCGCAGTAAACCACATGTCCATAGCACAGTAATCGAGTATGTTCAAAGATCTGTCGCTTAGTAAATATCAATTGTACAAAATCAGACCAGTCAATCTCTGAATTTAGTTTTCTTTTTGTCAGATTGCCCATACATGCACATTAAATGAAATACTAGATGCAGATAATAATTAAAAACTTACCAGGTTCCTTTAACTGAGTCGTTGAGTTTTGTCTTATAACTGGTGATCCTTCACCGTGATTTTTATAAGTTTCAACTAAAGCAAATCCATCTTTTCCATTAATCGTCAATTTAGTTAAACGACAGCTGCCACTAACTTCCCAGTTGTGACCAGCATAAAACGGAAATCCAGGTCCACTGGTCATCAGCTTGATATTAAACTTCCGATTATCTGATGAGGAAAACTTGTTATTAAACGCAGGTAAAGACAAAATTCAATATCAAAGATTTTCCCAAAAATATACCAGCAACAAGATCGATGTTTATCTCCTCGTCAACTGTTCCATCTATTTCATCGAACAATTTTTCAACATTGTTTACGCGACATTCACTCACTGAAAACAGTCCCATGTTAGAAGGAGGTGCTATTTGGCCGTGATAAATACTAAAAACGGATGGTACTAAAGATGGTAGACTCATTCCAAATGACATCGAGTTGTAATTCATCGATAGAAACTTACTTAATTGAACCATCTTTGTCAGCTTGCCCATATAACGTTACTCCTGTGGCGATCTGAATCAAATGTATTTTTTTTCTTCAGAATTAATTGAAGAAATAATTGAAAAAAAATCAATCCCGAAATTTTCGTATTTCATTTTAGAATACTCCTATTCCACGATATTTAGCATGCTAAATTTATTTATAACAACTTGATATTTGATTTAGTTTTTTTATTAAAAAAAACTTTAGTTGTTTACTATAATTTCTTAATATGTATCTTTATTCTACTTACTGAATCCAAACCTTTGATAACCAACTTTTTCTCAACGGTGCTCCAATCCCAAACCCCTGAAGAAAAATATTTTATTAATTAAATTTCAAAAACTCTACCATTGCTCATGTATTATGTACTACAGTATCTATAAGCAGCTATCTAATACGAACCATGCTCTCTGGTTCTTGTTCCGGTCAGTATAAGGTCGTGCTGTTTCTGGTCAATGTTTACAAGGCCGCGCATTTGTCCCCATTGTTCGTGCCATTCTGTTGAAGAACTAACATTCCGAAGGCATTTTAAATAAAAAAATAATTGAGTATATAGTGCAATCAACTGGCATAAAAAGAAAGAAACAACACATACATCGTCCAGCTTTCCAAAAAATCTTCAGTTAACTTCTGTTTGGATAATGATGCCGCCATGAGAGCCGGATTAAAATCTAACGGGTAAGCTGAATAATTGAACATTGGTTTCCAACTAGAAAGGTAAATTTTTGAATATTATAGAATTTTCAAAACATACATCAGTTTCTGATAACTCATTACAGCTAACCCTGGAATATGAAGACAAATTAAAGTGGTTACCATAAGCAACCTTCTGTAGATGCAGTATTTGATTTGCAAATATTTACAAATTATGAAAAATGTATTATAATTCCAGTTATCATTATTTAGCTATGCCCTTGTTTTGAAATTATACAGGATGTATACAAAGTCAGGAGCAATTTTGCTGTTTCTAATCACCGAACAAAATGTACAGTGACTTTCAGGACATATAATGTACTACTTAGTTAGTAAAATAAGAAAATGTTGAAGAAGAATATTAACTTACATAAAATTAAATTGAACATTGACAGTTTCACCTTCATCTGTATTCCACTGATTTTTCACCCCTTTTCTGTAAAAATGAAACCAACAAGATTTGTAACGTCAAATATGCAAGGCAAATTACGTCATCTTGTCAAAAGAGAAGTGTTTTTTTATAAACATTAGTTACGAAAATGTTAAACATTATTTATAGGTTATACATAATTTATTATCAATGAATAAAAATAATGTCTCTTAACCTTAACTGGCCATTGAACCCTATCCTCATCCTCTTCAGCGGTTCGAGTACTTCAAAATACAATCCTCTAACAGAAAAGCTTTTGTCATTGGTATCGCAAATCTGAAGATCTGGTTGAATAGGAGCTTGAAATTCTTCCCCAGACTCCAATCTGAGGTAAATCCAGACTTCCGACTTTCGACCATGGCGGCGAGCCATTCTCAGCATCAATACATTTCCTGCATTGTCAGCACCCCACAAGTTGATCGAATCAATTGCCTGAAATCGTATTAAACCAATATAAAAAGATGTAGCCTATACTATGAAAAAAAAATTTTATACATAAAAAATTAGGTATTATAAATAAACATACGTT
Source organism: Megaphyllum sjaelandicum (assembly GCA_034698745.1). NCBI lineage: Eukaryota > Metazoa > Arthropoda > Diplopoda > Julida > Julidae > Megaphyllum > Megaphyllum sjaelandicum. Next base: position 13,992 of record JAQGBX010000124.1, read on the forward strand.
CATACATCCTTCCATGCATGTCCATACATCTATGTGATCATGCATACCCATGCATAATGCTATTTTTTATTATACAGTACATAATTCTTCCCTATGGCTAACATTAAATATTTTTCATTTTAAACAACAGTTTTGTAAAAGTTTTGTAGATAAAGAAGGGCGTTTTGCTCCGAGTTACGGACTAAATTACTTAATTACACATTCCCTTGCATTACGAACTCAATTTTTCATACAGGGGGATATCTGTCTGAGTATCCCTAATAATGATAGCATTATCTTTTATATTTTACGAGGATAATCCTTCAGCTGCTTCGAACAAATTGCGTTTCATGTCATGTGCGAACAATGCTTTCTACGCATGCTCGGGATTGTTTTTGGGAGGATTTTTTTTTTGCCTGTTGAGACTGGGGTCGACCATCACGCGGGAGAGGACGTTAAACAACAAATCCATTTCCAATGGCATAAGCTTACAAACGTGACTTAACAACTGCCAAGGTACAATTCGTAAAAATGCTATCCGATATTATAAAATTATTTAAGCTTAGTTTTTACATTTTGATCAGTAGCCAGGCATCGAGGGTTGTCCTTTATCCGAGCATCTTCAGGAGATGTCACGCCATATTTGTCGAGTTCTTTGCTTTCACGCTCGAAGCTGAACATGGGTTTCATTCCAGTTTTCAACTTTGTCAAATATGGCAGCCATTTTGGCGTTCCGCAAAACACTTACAGTAAATAAATAGTATAAAACATATATAATTAAGAAGATCGCAATTCTGGAATCCAACAAAGAAATAAACTTATACGATGTAGATGTACATTTTCACCATTTAAGCATCAAAAACATGTCCTACTTTTTCGATGTGAAGAAAATGGCTTTTATCAACATTTTGACTTTGTAACAGCTTGCCACATTTTCAAATTTACTTTCAATTTTTAAATTAAGCGTTATATTAATCAGCGTTTTTTCGATAACGAAGGTCATTATGTCAAACAAAACGAGTGGCCTTGAGTGCATTCCCGGCCTTGATAGCCATGATGTTGGCCTACGATTAATTTGATAACAAAACTCTCATCCAACCATGACAATGCAATTGTACTACTCCGGTATGGCAAAGCACAAATTCACTCAGATAATAAAGTGAAACAGGAAGGAAGACGTTATTAAAATAATTATCATAACCTTTTTTGACAGCTTTGGACTTTTCTTTGAACGTATACTTATACGGTATATGCAATTCACAAACTGAAACTTTGTTTCCGAAATCGGATTTACGAATTTGTTGTTTTCAGTTCGGACTTTCCAGTTTCGGAAAAAAAGTTCAGTTTGTTACTTGTTGTGTATCTAGCGTAACAAACATCAATCGATAAATTTTAATTGAATATTGTCCACATTTTGTTTTAACCCAGAAAAAATAATCAAGAGTAGGGGAATTTCTCATTGTTCAATAACTCGTGTTAATTTCAAAATTGAAAATTTCTTTTTAATCCGTTGCATGCATCAATCGCTAGACTAAAATAAAGTTTTAAATACGTTTAAAAATAACACGGGGGGAGGGAAGAATTAGATAAAAAATAAGAAATTTCCAATGTCTTGCAATTTAATCCCCGCGTTATCGACATGAAACAAATTTATTAAAAGCATTTAATTTTATGTGTTAAACTACCTAAGACAAAAAACTAGAACCCAAAATTACAAAAAACTAGACACTTGTTGTAAAAAAAATAAATCGATGAATTTCAATCAAATATTATCAATATTTTTCGTTCCAGAGAAAAAATAAATAGAAACAGGGAAATTTCTCATTACTAAATATCTCGTGTTAATTTCATATTAAAATTTCCGGTTGATCCGTTGCATGCCTCAATCACTTTAAAAAAATGAATTTTTTAATAACGTTAAAAATAACACGTGGGGGTTTGACAAAAAACTAAGAACTTACCAATTTCTACAGGAAATAAAACTTTTTAAAAATATTTAATTTTATACTTAAAACAGCCATAAACGTTTTTGAAAGAAAGAACCAATAGAATGAAAATATTGCGAAGCTTAATATCGATAATTAACGATAATTAAAATATTCCGCAAACTCGATTACTCACTTTCGTTGAACTTGCGAAATATTCTGCGATGGTACGCACAAACTGCAACTACGACGCAACCAATTAGCAACTTCTTGTGAAATGGATCTTGTAAATCAATGTCCATCTCTTATATTTTTACTGCAACGTATGCATCTAATCAATTCGGGGGAAATTAAATCAATTTCAGGTGCGAGTATGATAAAGGACCTTATCATTGTCCAATTTTTTTATCCGTCATTTGATATACCGAATATTGTACGAATAACAGACGATTCTTATCCGATTACGTGTACCTTCAAATACTCGAGTTGCTACCTGTACAACAATTATCCTTAAACTGACGTCTTCCACAAGCAATTATAAATAACTTTTACGAGCAGTTTGTGCTGAGCAATATAGTTTTTTTTAATATCTGAAAAGCTTTCTCATTTCAAACTGTAGATGGAGTTAATGATATATTCAAACATATACGAAGGGTGTTCATCAAGTTTCCGCAATATTTTTTTGATAAATGGCTGTAAATATGCAATGTACATTGGATGTTATTTAAATTTGTTGGCAAATTTTTCCATCATTCTTGAACATATTTCAACAATATAAGATAAGTTTCAAAAAAGTTTAGAGATGGTCGGACAACTAAAGATGCTCATAGGAGTGGACGTCGGCCAGTGTCTGAAGAAATGCTGATTTGGAAGCTTTGGTTTAAACTTTTTTTGAGCGAGGCATACACTCGAGTGCTGTCAGAACGATGGGAAAAATAATACCATAAAATGGAATTTTTCTAAATAATAGATGACGTTTACATGCTTTTCTATACAAACATTTCATTATAATCCATCCATCCATTTTTTTAAAGAAAAGATAGCTGGAACTTAATGAACACCCCTGGCAGTATCTTTACTTACTTTACTGCATCTTCTCTAGACATTGGAAGTGCAGGAAAACAATTTTATCTTAAGTGTTTAAATCATTCTTAGACATTTGGAAGAGCAAGGGTGCATGTCTTGAAACTGCAAAGTTTTTCACATCTTGTCTTATCAACCAAGATGAACTAAGACTCGTTACGTTTCGACTTATTAACACAGATTAATTGGTTCCAAGAAGCAAATAACAAAGACTTAAGGAATAAAATTCTATAAACTGAAAGTAGTTTTTCGTGATAACTATCAGATAACAATATATAGTGCGGACTGAAAAATCATTTGACTTTTATTTATAAATGTTTTACTTGTTTGAAAACTTTGAACGCCTTAAAATTTGATATTTTATGGAAAAATAAATAAAATAAAGACTTTGTCCAATGCAGGGATTAAATAGCCCGCGATATCAAAGGATGAACTATCGGGGAGATTTTTGAATATGATCCACGAAATCTAATTCATTTGGGCGGCCCTATTAATTCGAAAACTCAAAAGTTTAAGTTTGCGTCCACAGATTAACTTTAAATATCAGCAAGCTCACTGCGACTACTTACATGTACGTACAATGTAAATGTACAACGTGTTTAATAATATTTACATGTAGAAATGATGAATTCCTCAACATTACAAGACACACATACGCAATAATGAGCGCTTGTACATGCAGACATTTTTTCCCATTTTGATCACAGAAATTTTACTTTTGTTATAGAAATGCACACTAGCTGCAGAAACAAATGCAATGGTAAACATTTCTATCATAGTTCTATTTAGCTAAATTTTGTGATAATGCATGCGAAACTGAAATTCAAGCGCACAAAGAAAGTAATTTCTCTGAAGAGTCATTTCTCGTTATCAATTTTGAAAGTTTACATTTTTAATTTAAAATTTCAGAAGTTAAAATTAGAAAAAAAAACAATATACAGTAGCAGAAGATTTTTTATTATAAATGGATTATGATTGTATGTTTTCAATTTTGCAATATGAGGCTTTAGGACAAATCTTTTAAAAAGCAAAATTAATGACCTCGTCGGTAAATACATGTACATACATTTTCATCCATTATTATAATTAATAGTACATCACTTTCTTATGGAACTGGAAAATTATTATAGTTGTGGAATTTAGATCTTCCTAAACTTATAGAAAAATAAAAAAGTGTTCAAAATTTAACGGAGGTTGTGGTTTCTTAAAAGTGGTCAATATAACAGTTCTTACTGTTGTCAGGAAATAGAAGATCAAATGCGCCCCGTAGGGGAGAGTCAAGTATGACCTTGACCCAAGTTGAATGTTACGCGAAGGTTATCGTGGCAAGCCAAAAGTCAACACCAGGGGGTATAGTGTAAATTGTTTTTAACTGTAAATGAAATTTTCGTGAATAAAAAAAATGAAAAAAATAATCATGTACATGTATAAACTTTCCTAATTTTTGTCTTACAATTAACGTTTAAATACATGTAATTGTAGCTTAATTTTATAAACATTACTTGGGTATACATGATTGGTTAATAATCCGTCACATGACACGCCTGGAAAAATAACTCTTTCGACAAAATCTCTTGTATTCTAATCCATAATTGTATATGTAAATTAAATTATCTAATCCTTGTATTGCATCCATAAACATTTTTTTCATAACGGTATACAAATATTAATCTTTACATACATGAACACGTAGTTTTCTCATCACAATAAATGCAAGAAATTGATTGAAGAAGACTTCAAACATACATCATTGGACAATTATTCAGATTGTTTGTAACGGCAATTTTGCTGAAATCCTTCATTCTGAAAATTGTCATTAAGAAGATTATTAAAAAATTAAGATTTCTTAATATTCCGACAAGTTAAATTTAAGGAGGCCTAGTGGGCAAATATCAATTTGAATTTTCAAAAATACTTTTAATAATTAAATTAAATATTTCTTATAAAATGTGATATTCCACAATAGAACGAATAATTAGAAACGGGGAATTTTACAAATTTTGAACATGAAAACAATTTTTAAAAAATAAAGTGTTTTTATACTGTTAGCATATACTTGATATATACTTCATATTTATAAATATTTTCTTTCCTAAAACGATCTTTGAAATATTTCCATAGATAATTGACCATTAGGGCACCATATCTTAATCAAAATGTGCCACTTACTCGTCGTTGAGGAGAAAATGTTTATAGCAAATACTCTGAAATTGCGTTTTTCCTAGAGCTTTTCCTCCCAAAAACACGATGTGTTGAGCAGTGTACTTTATCCCTAAGAATAAGCTTAAGGGCAGGTCCACGCTTGCTTCGTCCAGGTGCAAAACGGAACTGGAAAGAAATCATTCAGGACCATTAATGCGTGCTAAAACAATTTTTACAACCATTACCAAATTTTGAATTTTTCTTTTGCATACCGTAACAATTTTCTAATAACACTCGGATATTTAAATTTTAAGAAGCATTTTAAGGCTTTTGATTTGACAAAATACACAAAACTGCCCCCATAAATTATAGGTTCTTTGAAACTAACAACAACAAAATTCCATAACTAAGGTAAGCTTTTCGAAAGATGTTTAGGTTGCTTGAACATCATTTCGAAAGAAATGACGTACCAAGAAATGGAAATTGTTGTGTTGTCCAAAATCAACGTAACAAACCAAGATGGCCGCCTGAACCAACGCCCCAAGATAACCAGAAAACTTTAAACTTGCCTGTTTTCGTGCGTGTATTGATTCTGTAGAAGAATAGAATGCCAAGTTCCATCGTCAACTTGCGTCAGCTTCAATTTTTTGAACTTTGAATCAACCTTCCAAGCTACCCAAACGTAATGATCGACGATGAAAATTTCTAGATGATTTTTCTGGGGCAAAACATTAAGCAAATTTATAAATCAAGCGAAAATTCACCACTAATTCTTGGAAGTCTATTGGACTTACTGGAGAAGGAGTGTAATACAAAATAGTTCCTCGAGTGCTTGAGTCTAAGTTGTTTATTTGGAAGGTCAAGCCCAAGAAATCGATGATGTATCCAAGTCGCACTACACGAATTACACCGCTTTTTCTGGACAAACACATGCACATACCCATTCTCTGAAAGAAAAAAATGAGTTTTAGTTAAAGAAAATTGGAATATTTTTGCAGAATTTTTGTTTTCGATTTATAAGTATGTTTTTGATATCAAAGTTAAAACTCAACAATGGTCCATTATCTATTGAAATCATTCAGATGATTATTTTTGGCATAAAATTAAACTATTAATTCTAGAATAGTTTAATCTTATTTTGCTATATATAATATTTTACAATACATATACATGTACAATGAAAGGAAATTCAGTAAATATTTTTAATTTAAAATAGCGTCATCTAGTGATGAATACATGCAATGGGTAAAAATTAAGTTATTTATATCTAAAATAACTATATAGACAATTTTAAAAAATGTGAAATTTTCAAATTTTAATTATTTCCATTCCTTGTAGGTAAAAAATGTATAATACCTGTATTTAATTTTGTCAGTAAAATGTTAATTAAACCAATTTTATTCACACTGATTTTAGTTTGCTGCCATTTATTTTTAGAAAAATATAAAAAATAAAATAAATAGTAATATTATTATGAATTTATGATTTTAGAATTATTATGCATTTATGATGTTAATACATTATTATATCATGCATTCATGATTTTCACATATTATTATTATATCATTATTCTTTAATGATTGTAACATATTATTATATCATTATGCTTTCATGATTTTAACATTGGTTTAGTATTTTTTTAAAAAAAAATAAACTTAAGATGCAAGTATTTGCAAAATTTGATGATCGATTGCAGAAAATTCAAAAAACTCACCACAGGACAAGATTCCAAAGAAAATTCTAAATACTCGCTGTGGTTGCTGATGGCCATGGTCTTCTTATTAATCTTCATTCCAACCAAGCATCCTACGAAGGACGGGAAGTTTTCCAACAATGACGATTGTCCATGCTGCTTGCGAAGACTGTTGGGAATTCCCCCTATATAAATGGCTGATGGCTTATTTTGCGGAATGAACAAGGCACCACCGTGACGATCAAGTCCATTGACCGATACCAGAACTTGCTTCAGGGCCTCCAACCCAGTAAAGTTCACCTGAAGATAGCACTGTCTTAAGGCTTAATGTTCAAGACTTTCAGCAATTTGTCAGTTTCTTACATACGTTCACGTGATGAAGTTGACCATTGTTGTATGCGAGCTGAGATGGCAGACTCAGATTCGTCTTGAGGCCAAATCCAAACTCGGCCAAAACATGACCCTCAGCTAGTTTTACATTTATCCACGCTTCCTGTGATAATTTAGATGAAAATTGAACGTTGAAATCTTAACGTTTTTAGCTATTGTCAAAAAAAATGTCATAAATTACTGCGACTGTTAACATAAGCTTTCAGTTCAGTGCTCAAATAAATATTCTGTTTTTTCAACAATCTTTGACTGAAGTTTTGAAGAAAAATTTCTACAAAAGCAACGAAAGTGAGACAGCATCTCTGACTAACATAACCCCTTAAAACCGCCATTTTAAATATTTGAATCTTGAAATTAATTTAAGTAAACCGAAAAGCGGTTTTTATTAATCGTATTTTAGGCTAGTTTATCAAAATAGATTATTTCAATGATCCATGGAAACATGATTACATTTCACGAGGTTTAAAATAAATATGGTTAAAACATGAATTTTTAGGTTAGGAGCATTACATGAGTTTATAGTATTAAAATACAAATACAGGTGTTGTACGGGTCATATGGTCAACGAATTTGTCAAACTACTCAAAAATTATTTAAAATAAATGGGGAAAAATATATTTTTGCAAATAATTTAAAGTAAAGTTTTAAAAAGATCAAATTGTGATAATTTGATAATTATGTGGAAATGTTACATCTAATTGGTATGCACACATGCATCTACGAAATGGAACAAAGTTACATTTTAAAATACACCTTTTCTTTAAGGATAACTGTAATGGACGGTCACAATCCTTTGGGACAATTTGGCCATACTGAATATTGACTTATTAATTTGTGCATCAATATTATAGTTTTACAGAATTTCAATATTCAAAAAATAAATTTTAACCGCCTTACCTGCTGGACATCGGTAATATGAACAATCGTAGCATTTCTTTGAGTTGACCGAAAGGAAAATTCGACCAAAGGTGGGAACAACTCATTTTCAGTAGAATACACTTGCATTACATTGCTTCTGATGCTCATGCCAGAAATCTTGTGGTGCTTATCTCTGTGAGAATGAAAAACACAGTACAATATATCGATTACAATGGATCAATGGTTCACCATTTTTGTTTAGAATTAAAACCAGAAAACATTTAAAATTCAGCGCAAAGAAACTTTTTTTTTGCAAAAAAGCAATGAAAAATGCATCGAGTTGTCATGAAATCATTGAATAGTCATTGAAATCATCTGAAAAATTGGACAACGTTTTGGTAGAAAACTTACTTTTCAGATGAAGTACACGAGCTTTGGATTCCACTAAATGCTTCCCAAGCAAACAGACTCAAAGAACCTTCATTAATGCTGAGTTCCCCAATGCAACCATCCATATCTGGCAACGTCTGTCCCGATACGGACCAAACCCTTGGTTCCGTTAGTTCGTTCAGACCTCCTATCCAGGCATACGGTACAATCGCCCTCTCCAGGTCACATGACCATGGCAACTGCACTTCTTGCAAGTGAGATTTACCGCGAGCAACAGTCAATGTCACCTTGAGTTGTGAACACACCCTATAGTAACATTAAAAAAATTATAAACAAAGTTTTTGGCCCAAATTTCGAACAAAGCGATTAAGGAAGTAGTGGTGTCAACCTTTGTGAGAAATGTACAGATTATGATATTATATGAAGTTCATAAGATTTTCTAATTATAGTAATTTTTGAAAATAATCACAACATTTCTTATCCTTAATTAGCTAGCTACTTAGTTTATCTCGGCTCTTGCATTATATAACCAAAATCCTATTATAAATTCGGAATTTTATTCATTTCGTCGTTCGATTAATGATTTACACTATTGTTTAGTATTCTCGCAAGTTTTTTCTAAATATTTCTCGAAAGTTTTTAATTTAACTTTTAAGGTAATTAGAAATTTACAAAAAGTGCTTCAAAATGGCACGGTGTCTATTTGTTATTTATCAGTTAAACAAATGGCACCTTTGCTACTTTTGGAAATTTCTACTATTTTGAATTTTGCGGTAAATTTCATACTTTATTTCAAAAGTGTCTTCTTTTTAAAGTTATTTTGAAAGGGTTCAGTAACTAAATTTTTTGAAATCCAAAACGCATGCACGCAGACCCTGATGACACAAATATCACCGAATATCCTATTTTTTTAAAGCAACTCGTTTTTTGTTCAAACTTTTAGATAATTATCTAATTATCAATTTTCTATTATTCAATTGATTGCAAATTGAGTAAATTAACAAAACTTATCTTGACATTTCGAAGTTTCTCAGATTCGCATTAACTATAAACATCCAGAGCATCTTAGTTATACTCCCAATTTTCTAAAATATCAAAAATACTAACCATTCCATTTCGACTCGATACCATCGATTGCTCTGTATGGCGATAGGATGTCTGCCTTTCCAAACATGTCTATTTTGGTGGATGTGTAGTTCGAGACGATAATTACTCACGGTTAACAAAATGCTGGTACCCCAAGTCTAAAATAGTTTAAATAATTTAAATTCTTTAATTTTTGGCAAATACAAAATTATCCAAATATTTGTAATATTTGTTCAGTTTTTTTGTAGACCATCTACTAAGTGTCGTTACGTTTTACCGAAATAATTCAACATTGTCGGAGCTGTTATGATGGAAAAACATTTGCGATATACATGTATTATAAGTCTTTTGTAAAGAAAAAGAAGAGTATAACAAGTGGAAAAATTGCAAAATGCCAAGAAAATATGAGGGGGAACTATACGAACAAATTTTCCGTCGTTATATTTTGTATTCTTAATCATTTTTTTTAAATTTAAAACAACTTCCATTTGTAAAATCTCAGCCCCATCTATAACAATTTATGCTGCAGCTAGGGTACACAATAATAAAACGGGATCCGATTATGTCTTTTACGCAATCGCAGTTCGTTATATTAATTGCGATTTTGGAAACAACTTACTTCTGAACTTTTGCCAATCCGAAATATAAAAGCATCACTATAAGCAGAATTGAACCAGATGTCAAAGGTGGTGATATAAGAATAAGATGGCACTAGCCATGCTGGTAACGCTATTTTCACAAACCCTGGCGATGTCAAACTTAGAGGTGCCTGGAATCATAGTTAACTTTGAAATGCACAATAATGCACAAAATACGATGATATTTGGATTTGTTCCATTGAAAAATGCAGGATTTACATAATCTTTTCCCCAACAAACAATATTTATGGGTATGGATATTGTGATCGTGGAATTGTTGTGGATGAACTTATCAAGTTCTGTTTTTCATTATACAAACATTGAAAGAAATGCATTTGAAAATATTTATAGATTGGAACATGTGTAATGTATTTCAAATGGCATTTTGCGGCATTAAAACGCATTTTAAAATAAATTTTGCGTCATTAAAATACATTTTAAAAAACATTTTGAAATACATTGACAAGAACAGTTGAAACCTTTTGACACGAATGCATTTTCAAAGGCATTTTAAGATGCATTTTAAAAACGCAAAATACATTTTGAAATGTATTACATGTATATATGTTCCAATCTACACATTAACTACAGTATCTACACTTCCACATGATTGTGGTTTGTGATCTGGAGGATAATTGAAATTCATTTTCTTGGTCTCTTTGTTCAATAGCACCCGTTCAACGACTTCAATAGGAGCTCAGACAGAAGCTTTGCGAATGGCACTTAAGGCAATCGTGAAATCACGTGTGAAACATCGGCACGTTAATTGGTTTAAAAAAATCGCACACAAGGTTATCACTGTTTTAAAGCCAATGAATGCAACCTTCGGTCTGAGAACCCCGAATGTTTCAATGTCAAGCACTGGAGTTGAACAGAATTTTTCAACGAGTTCAAAATTACGTTGGTTGCATCAAATACGTTTACTCAACTCATACTTTTGCGCAATAACTGTAAATTGGATAAAGTTTTGATTTACTACGCAGAATTTCTTACAACATTATATTAATTACTCAAGATTCTTACCCGAATTTGTCCCGCTTTTGCTTTGGCAAAAGCAATTTTCTCCTTCAAGGATTTTGCAGTCTTGGCAAAGGCATCAGACTTCAAGGGTTGCTGACCAATGGCTGGCCTTGTCGAAACCATCATCTTATCCAAAGAAGAAAATGCCTTTTTCACTGAAATTCAAGGATCACAGTAGCTTTTAGAGAAATGTATACATCGTAGCAAGTAAAATAGGGCGCTTACGATGATAGTGGTTACTTACCATCATCTGCGATGGAGATTCTATTGCGTCTCATGGCTAAATCAATCTTCCCATATTTTATTTTCAGTTCTTCGGTCATCTTGACGTCGTCGATAAGATGCGAGGTTTTGGAGACAAGTTGCTCGTTTTCCATGACTAGTTGCTGAGCTTCAAGTGTAGTTTTGGAACGACCATGAAGTTCCAATGTGCTAAGTGCAGATTCCAAAATTTCTCCAGAACGCTGAACTGTTGTTTCTGTTTCTTGAAGCCTCTCCATAAACTCCTGAAGCCTCGTTTGCATGTCTGTTCATAAGAAATAAAATTTATATTGCCCATTTATTTGAGAAAAAACTCAAAATATTGCTAACTGTATTTATTTCACGGAGTTTTAAGTTAGAAGATTCGCATTTTACGATAAAATGGTATTGAAACAGAAATACATTCTCAAATGGTTTTAAAGATTTTGTTCAAAAATAAGCAAAATTTGGGTAAACATTGATTTTTTAATACTTTAAATGTGCTGTAAATATTTTGAAACTATTTAAAGTGTTTTAAAAAGACTTACTCGTGAGCCTGTCACTCGAGTTAATATTCCTGAATCCAGCACTAGAAATTTTCGGCTTTATTTCATCATTTTCTGAAATGCAAGTAAAATGCATTTTTGAGATTCTATTCAATTAAATGTTTTTGGATGCATTTTATGCAGAAAAACGTAATGAATGATGTCATCATTAAAATCTTATTGAATGACGTAATTAATTTTAACACATCCGTCATTTTGATATAAGTTCATCAAAAACTATATATATTTTTTCCGTTTTTATATTAATAAGCAACGCTATATGCATGTTGTGGGCACCAAAAAAGACTTCATCAGCCAAGAGGAAGTTATCCAAATTATCGTCATCATCATCATTCATATAAAAAAGCCCGGAGGATTCGCCATCAGTCATGTCTGTGCTTAGTTCCAACGGAAGTGCAAGAACAGTATGGGCTTTCAACTTCCGGTCTGGAAACCATTCCGCAAATTTGTTCTTGTACTGTTCCAAGAGGCCTGAAAACTGTTTTAAATAAAAAACATAAGAAGTCAGTGTATATTAGCCAACACGTCATATGTAGTTTATCTTGTTAGAATAATAAATAAACGACTGAAAGAAGCTAGTTACTAAAATGTTTGCCAAATTTGAAAATAGTCTAATGATATAAAATTCTCTATTGGACATTTTTGAAATTATATTACACTACAAATTTAAGTTTTTCAATAAATGAAATATACAAGTTAAGTTGAGAAATGACATGGAATTAGTAATTTGACATTTTTTGTTTGTTCATGAGCTATTGATGTAATTTAAAACTCAGTTCTTTTCCAGTTTCATTTATGACGCTATTAAAAATTAAAATCAAGTTTTTAAATAATTAAAAGCTAATACCAGGGCATTTTTGAAGTTAAGATCAAATTAAATCAAGATATTTAATAATTTCCATAGAAACTGAATCTCTAGGTGACTATAGGGTTCCTTCTTAAATTAGTTTGATTTATGTATTTTTAAACATATAAACTGATAACTTTTATAGTCTTTATTAACAAGTCTATCAATATGTTTAAGCTTAATTGAATATAAAACTCACATGTAATATAACATTAAAACTTAGGTATTTTTCAGAATTATATATAGGATTAAACATTTGTTTAGAAAAATTGCAGTTACCTGATTTAAAGTATCCATCGCATTTTGCGCAATTTCTTTAGACAAATAGATCATTTTTGTTGTATCTGCGATGTTATTAAGAATCTGTTGTGGATTTTCAACGGCGTTCTTATGAACACTGCAAAAAATTGAAATTTATTCAATATTTTATTCTATGCAAAAAAGAAGTCTATACAAATCGACTTACCTTTTGATATCAGTAACAATCCCATGAAGATTTTTCAGCTTGACCTCGAAAAAAGGTTTGTATTTTTCGCACTCTACCAACGATTCCTCATATTTTGACAGGCTTTCCTTAAGTTTTGGTAGGTTTTCGTTCAAACTTTGTATGCTGAGATAGTTGTCCTGTAATCAAAAACAGAACTTGCGTTGTAAGAGTTTAAAAGTTTGAATGTATTTCATGAATTAATGAAAACATCAACATTATTATAAAAAATTGAAGATTACAGACTCCAAAATAGCGTGGGAGGATTTCAAGTGATTAAAAGCCTTAATGGAGGCATTTAAAGAAAATACGCTCGTATAAGAAAGTCCCTGTAGGAATTCATAGTTTGAAAAAAATCGGAAAAAGGCTACATTTAAAGAATAATGAAGAATCCATAAAGATTTCAAAGTGGATAGATAATTTGGAAAAAATATAATGCCATCAACATTTCAAAGATAATTGCAGAAATTTAAAGATTTCAAAGACATAAATAAATATAAAACAAGAAACAAATTCCAAAACAGAGATCTTTCAAACCGACTGTCACCTTAAATATGCTGAATAATGGTCCTACCTCGATGACTCTCACAAATGTTCTGCTAAATTTCTTCAGTTCAATTAATGTTGTCTCCAGCATTACAATCCTATCTTTTTCCTTAAAAACAGCATCTACTTTTTGCTGCAAGAAGAAGTGCAAAATGTAACAAATTTTTGAACAAAGTAGAGATTAGCATTAAATATGCAGAAAAAATCTTTAGTTTGAAAACATATTTAGGCACATCCCTTTACTAATAAAATAAAGCTGCAACAAATATTCCAGCAACTATATTATGCAATACGTACAGCAATACGTACATTGCCATTTATCATCTTTTGTCCAAATTTAAGCTTTACAAGAAAAAAAAGTACCTTAAGTTCAAACAGTCGAGCAGATGTTCTTCTCACAGAATTCATAGAGTTTAAATTGGAATTTGCATCCCAAATGCGCTTATCAATATCGTCAATTCTCGTTAGGAGATAATTCAAACGTTTTCGTAATTGTTGAAACTCGAAGTAATGGTTTTTAAGACTGGATAGAATAAAAATTAAAAAAACTTAAGAGTTTATACTTTAATAAACATTATTTTAAGTTGAATCAACTTAACCCACTAATGTCCACCTTGTTTTTGAAAACTCTGATGACCATTTGGGTTCAATTTGACCACAATAATTTTAAAACATCTAAAAGTTATATTTATATCTAATGATAGCATATTTAAATTAAAGCTTCATGAACTTACTAAAATTTGATTTTAATTTCATCAAGGAAATGTTTCATTTATTCAGAATTAAACATGCAAAATGCAAATACATGTATATTGTCTATTCATCATCAGATAAGCTTCATCGCCTTCAGTCAATATAACCACTGATAGGAAACTAGTTTTGCATACACAACTGTAAGAGCCATAAAAATATGCAAATTATCCGAAATTTCAAGGCAATCTTAACTATTGAAATCAACATTATGGAGATCTGAAAACTCTTGGGGTCACATGGACCCAAAGGTGGTCATCAGAAGGCTAAGCAAGGATTACTTAGTTGAGAAAATTGGAAACGATGGTTTCAGTGAAATAACGATACAGAGTTCCATAAAAGTTTACAAAAAAATGTTTCTTACATAACTGATTTTCGGTGCAGTTTCTTTGACAGTGTTCGTTCTTGGTAACAGTTTCTGGAAGTCCTGCCGAATTTGATTTCAGAAATGTTAGAATATAACAGTTCCGCTTCATTGATGTAATCGTCAAAGGTCTGCGGACGTGGTTTGCTATTTGCAATTTCACGAAGTTTTCTCACAGCATCTAAAATACATATCTGCCCTAAATTCTATTGTGAGAGGATTACTTATTAACATTCCAGTCAAAATAACAATATCATTATCAATGACTATTTTCCATTGTTTTAAAACCCAATAATTAAAAGTTTTGCAAAAATTATATTGTTACATCACACTTAAAATCGAGGTAGGGAAAAAACTTGAAAAACTAAGTTGATTGGGAAATCATCAGGGTTAAAATCTTTTTAGACAATTTTGCTTTAATTATACAATTATAATTTAGTTTTAATGTAAAAATTATAATATAATTTTAATGGTAAAATTATAATTCAATTTTAACGTTAATAAACATTCCTCTCATCAAGTGGTCGGAGATAATTATCCCACCCATGTGCCGAAACGTCGTTTGTCAGTAAAACGTTTATGGTCGTGTCTTTGATTGCTTTATTTTTAACGTTAGAGATATAATTGAATTTTAATTATAAAATGATAATTTTATAAGAAGTGCCTACAATTTTTTAATATACATTTTTTATAAGCAAAATTAACACTCAATGATGTTTTACTAGTACGAGCACTATTAAGTAAATTAACAAACATGTTAAAAATCGCTTTTACTTTAGACATATTAATGTTAACCTTATAAATTATATTCTTAACTTAAATTGGCAAAAACAATCTATTTAACTAAATTACTGATACCTAATGTGTAACTGAAAAAGCAAACCTTTACAAGATTCGTCGCTTTTCTGCATGCCTAGAAATAAATTCGAAGTTTTTGCTGCAAGGCTGCCATCAACAATTTTTATGGCATCCCTGCGATACAAAAGCTAAAAAGCCAGAATTATGTTACAACACTAACTAATTAGAAATAAATTATCAAATGCAAACACAGATGATGGTTGCCTTACCGAAGTAACATCTTTTGAAAGGATATTCATTATTTTTTCTTCATTTTCAATGGATGATTTTAACTCTAAAATCAACGGGGCCTTTACCAACTTTACCTTGAAATTCAAAAGAATATTTTAATGCAGAAACGCAATAATTTTTAATATTTCAACTTAAATTAACACATAAAACATTGATGATTTTGATATGAAGATTACAGTTATTTACCTGGTTTAGATTAATTCTTCTGTTAGCATTTAAATCACTGTGATAAACATCGTCCCAAATGTTCAACAAATGCTAAAAAAAGAAATAATGTCGTCATACGCCCAAATTAATCGTACATCTGAATGGTCTGCTACGTACATTTTCAAATGTTTTGAATTGTACTCATAACGGTTATTAATGGATAGAAATTAAAAGAAAAATCGACCAATTAAGACATAAAAACAAGGCTAAATTAGAAAACATTTTAATTTCTTTAGTGTTTTTAAGATAAGAGTATTATGAAAGTTGTTTAAAAAGAACATCAAATTGGTCATGCAAACATATGAGTAATTTGCATTGAAATATTTTTTAAACTTTTATAGGTTTAAGAATAAAATCATAATTTAAGAAATGCAGGGTGTCCACAAATACCTGAAACGTATAAAATGTAGACAGTTTGGAAAGAATCATTCATTCCAACGAATTTTCATTATCAGTAAATTTCGCTCAAGTAATGCACCATGCATTATGTGATAAATACTTGAAATTTGCAAACAAATTTAAGATTCTTGATTAATGGCCAGCTTATATACAGATTAATACAAGTAGAAATGTGATCATTATTTTAACTTGTCAAGAAATTTGCTATCTGAATTTGCATATGTCATATTGATATATCATTTAAAAAATCATTTGAAATATTTCAAAATATAAAATCCAACCTTAATTTTCCCTTTATTCCACTGAAGCCGAACATCAACCCAAGACTTGGATGGCCAATCCGCACTTATGCTAAACATAGACCAGTTCGCAGTTTTCAAAATTTCGTTCATGGCATGGTATTGAATAAGAGAACAGGACTTGCATTCTGCGTTAAGAAATCCATATCTTTTAAAAGGGTCTCTATAACGTATAGTACGATAAAATAGTGAAATTCCACAAAACGTATTTTGAAAGCACTTACCTTGGCAGCCCTCTGGCGTCATCAGGTACCTGTCTCCTGATGGACATTGGTCACAATATTGACCAGTCGTACCCATTTTACACAAACACTTTCCAGTTTTCTCATCACATGTCCCGATTTTGAACGATCCGACAGATGAGCAATTGCAAGCTAATGACACCAAGAAATTAGAATTACTTCTCTGTTTCTGCCAAGAAATTCTTTAAATTAGTCCGAGTAATTTTTGAAAAGTCCCAAAGTTCGACTTTTTTACCAAAGTGTTGAACAAGCTTTAGTTAATCTTTGCATGGTCCCCAAATCCTGAAGCGGCCGGGCCCACTGCAGGCCAGAATATTTGACCGGCCCCGTAACCCACCGCTAAGTTAGTTATTATGCTCTACTGGATTTAGGAGTTTCATTCAGTTTAATTTTATATTTATTAAAAAAAGCTATGGAACAGTGACGCCTTCAACCCCCCCCCCCCTTCCTTCCTAGTCTCGGGGCCCCAGACTAGAGCCCTGTCCCATCCCCCTTCTGGGCGGCCATGCTATTTCGACTCCATAAATAGCAAATAAAATAGGAACTACAAACTAAGTATTTAAGTTAATCTACTTACGTTTACATGTAGGAAACCCCCAATGTTCAGGAACACATCTGTCACATGATCGTCCTCCAATGAGGATGCGACAACGGCATTGTCCTCCAACCCTATCGCAAACTTGGCTGATTGAACCAATGCGATTGCACATGCATTCTATCGAATATACATGTATATACATCAAATTAATATTAAGAAATTATCCTAGTGGTTCATTCTTTTAATTCTTTTACATGCGGAAAATATCTGCTGTAGGTCAACATTCACAAACAAATGTTCCAAAAAAATTATCCAGCGTTGCCCCATGCATGAAGGAAACAAAGGAATTTTCTGTTACTAATGTGTAGCCAGTTGCTCCTGGAAACAAACTTATGCAAATAATTTATGTAAATAAATAGCACCAATTAGCAGCACAAGTTTCTATATTTCCTCCAGTAGAGTCGTACATATGTAGCTTAAAGTTACGTCCAGATTATGCAATTTTTTTTTTGTTTTTAAAAGATCCGTTGAAACATCTCGGAAACTTTAAAGCTAAGTACACACTGGAAGATAAAAGCTTAGTTTTCGTATTTTTTTACTTTAATTGATTAAATAAATGTTTACTTAAATTGGTTACATAGGCTTGTTTCCAGGTACAACCGGCAACACATTAACAGCAGAATGTTTCTGTTTTCTCCAGCATGGAGGAAATAGAAGAACATTCTGGACTAACTTTAAGCTACTTCCACACTGGAGGAACTTTTTGTTAGCTCATTGATTCCATTTGTTTACATAATATTTTTTACATAAATTGTTACTCAAATTGTTTACATAAGTTTGTTTCCAGGATCAACTGGAAACACATTAGCAACACTAGAGATATTTTTGTAACATTTGTTCTCGAGATGTTTCAGTGGAACCTTCAAAATGTGACGCCTGGTATATACATGTACATCTACATTGTAGAATACATACCCGGTATATCAAAGTTCACTGAAACATTCCAACGTGGTCAAAATGTTAAAACAATAAATTAACTCCAAAACGACATCAGGTAATGAATGTGAAATTTAAAACAAAAGTTTATAAAAATACCTATAAACCAAAAGTCTTACTTCACCTTTGCAAACTTCCAAATCATTCGCTAGTTTTTGTCCAGACCTATAAAATCCGTCCTCACAATGCTCACAGTTTATACCCGCAGTATGGTCCTTAAATATCGCGAAGACAATTTTCCCTAACCTTTAGTTACAATTTTCAATTTTCGGTCTTTTGACTTCGAAGAACTTAACACATACCTTGCAATTAATGCAAACTCCACCCCCAACATAACTTCCGTCCACATTTTTGCTCAATTTCAGGTTTTCCACTGTACTATTATAGTAACAATCATCGGCATGGCCAAAACAATTGCAGGCTGTGAGAGAAAACTCAAACTTCAAAATCAATAAAAAACCAAGTAAGAAGAGTTATATTTATCCATTCCAAGCAAAATTTCATCGAATTACATTTTTTCAAGCAACATTTTCTTTAACATCACTAAATATTTTTGCAAGCATTAAAAAAAATTGGTAATGTTAGAGAAAATGTTGCGAGAAAGTTCTGTAAAACATGAAATTTTGAAAAATTGGTCATATTTTAAATGCAGGTGATCCTTAAGTAGGTCTATATTTTTTTCGATAACTTTGACATGCATTTAAGATAGCAAAAATCTGCATGATAACACGAGTTGAAACAGCAAAAATGTTTTCCAACATTTCAACTTATTGAACACATGCACGCTCAATGACCATGTTTTCCTACCTTGACACTGCCTGGAAGGCTGCCATTGGTGCTGCTGGAAACCGGGACAGCATACGTTACACTGTGGGCCGCAAGTGTTGTGTTGACACTTGCATACCATTCTGTCAGTTTCACTGTCACGCTCACAACCACTGTCGTGCCCATAGCATGCGCATCTTCCAAAAATACTGATACCTTGCAAGGTGTAAAATCGCTAAAAATTGTTTCAAAAACATTTTAAAACTAATACTAACATTTCTTCCCTATATATTCTTCAAATATAATGCACACTTCTAAAGATGATCAGAATAAAAATGGCCACATTCTACATGTATATAGTCTTAATTCGTACAGTTTTAGCAGCGTTCCGATCATCGTACACCAAATGTCCGAAATGGGTTCCCCAGTCAAGAAACCGAAATCTTATGTTTGTCGCTCTGGTCCAATTCTGAGAAAATTTCGAAAGTGATCAAGTAAATATCTTTGTAACTTTGTAAATCTTAGATTTTTAAAATTGTGTTGAAAAGTCGTACCTGCAAGCGCTGATTGGTGTTGAATTGCCTCCAGCCAGGACGCTTTTGAAGTAATTGTACAACAACCTTTAGAAAAATTAAAAATGAAATAGTTTTACTTACTTTTTATTATTCTGCACGATTAAATAATGTTATGTTTGTTTGAAGATTTACGAATTCTGAGTTACAAAATTACTAACTCACAAATTTAAAGTACCACAAACCCAATACATGCAATAGTAATGTTTTACTTTCACTACAAAATTACTGAGAAAAAGTTGAAATTTTTCTCAACGTTTCAAACCACTAAATATTTCAAAGGCAAATCATTTAAAAATACTTAAAAAAATTTAAAATGGAACTTGCCATAAAGTATATGGTTTGGAAACGTTTTGAAAACAAACTAAAACTTGGTTTCCGAAAAATTGGAATGCAAGTTTACGAACCGTATAGAATATACCGTTTTTCCGATTTGGGAGTTTCCAGTTACGTTGACCGATTTTTTTAGTTTTGGAAGCCAAATTTCAGTTTAGTTTCCTTTGTGTGTGCCTATACCTTTATAAATACGAACAATGTACTTTTATCAAAGATTAGATTTTAAATGAAGTCCATTTTGCTATGTAAATTTTTTGGTGACGGTTTTGGCATGAAGTTAACTTTTTTATTAGCGTATTTTCTTAAGAGGTCCATTTCGCTATGGAAATTTTTTTCGATGATGTTTTAAGCATAAAATTAAATTTTTCGATGATTTTTTTCTACTTTTAATATTTTTAAATTATTCGGAAATTTTTCATTTTTTGCTTAACGCAAAAACTTGCTCACCACGTTTATTGATCACCACGTGTAAGATGGCGATTTTTTTTAAAAAAAAAGTAATTTAATAATAACACGTGAAGAATTCGAAAATGTGAAATGACAGTTTCCTAAAAAAAACGTATTAAACATATTCAATATTATGCCTAAAATTATCTTCTAAAAATTCCACAAAAATAAAACGGACCAATAGGACACCCTATATTTGCCGTATACAATCTCACCTCTTCGTAAACGATATTTGATGCTTTGGTGGCCTCGCAGAGGATCTGGTCACTACGAGTTATTTCTGCATTGGGCGAGATGTGGTGAGCAGTTTGGCAGTTCCGCGGACTGGATTCAAAGTACTGCCATGGCGCGTACGTTTTACCCGAGTCAATAGAGCGTTCCAGAACCCATTCGGAGGGCTTGGGGGTTGGACCCATCTTCAGAATGATTCCAGTGATGAAGAATTCTTGTCCTAGATCGACGTCGATCGTCACCTTGGATCTTCCGTTCTCAGACTTCCACCAACGATCCGAAAGCTCCGAGACATGACTAATACTGTGGGCAAGCTCCACCACGCGAGAATCACATTTGCTGCATCGAAGGCCCTGTATGTGAGCAAAGTTTCGTAGAAATGCATTATTTGCTGAAGTCCCACTTAAAACGAAGCATGGGGAAGGCACTCAGGCTGACTGGAGCTGTGCCCGAAAATGTTGATCTATTAATATTACTAATATCAATTGTGGACTTTGGCCATATGATAACGTTTGCAATTTTTCAGAAATTTAAGAAAAAATTGTTTTACAAAATTTAGTATGCTTTTTGATAATTGGAACGATTTTTTAATTTCAATATATTTTTTTTTAAATTGTAACATTTTTTGTTTTAAACTGTACAATGTACCTTTTTTTTAAAAAAAAATCTGAACGTGTTTTTATGTATCGAAAATCGGAACGAGTTTTTATTAAATTGGAACGTTTTTTTTTATTTTCAAAAATTGAAACGTGTTTTTATCTGTCAAGAAGATCGAGGGACGGTTTTTTTCTTTTTTTTAGATTCGAACTATTTCTAACTATAGAATATTTTTTTTTTAAAAAAATTGTATAAAGTGTTTTGATTTAAAAATACCCCGCTAACAATGTACTAAAAATGTAAATGTTGGGGAAGTAGACTTTGGCAGTGGCGAAGTCACGTGTGCAAATTCGACACGCTAAATAGTAAAAAAATTCTTAAAATTCCGTAGTAATAGTCACTCACACACTAATTGCTTTACCTGATTGCTTAGAATCGATATATTTGATATTATGTTAATTAGCTTAAACTTCATAAAAGAACTTTAGCAAATTGCCATAAATAATCGTAAAGGTTTAAAGTCAAATTTTAGAAAGAGCCTTGACCTTGCAGTTGGCGGTCAAAATTAATTTGAAAGAAGGAGGGGGGAGGGTTTACGGTTTTTGTAACAGAAAAATTTATTAAAAAATGCAAAGAACTACATGTACTCATACCTACATGTATAAACATACATGTACATGAAGGCAATGTTAAAATGCCCATCCCATTCAATATCAATGCCATTAAAATTACACATATCACCATTGATAATAGGGAGTTTTAAGATCATATAGCATAGCGTAATGCCCTCCACACAATAAATCGTTTTTCAGCATTTTTTTCAATAAAGCATACATGTTTTACTTTACACTTTTGCACAAAGGCTTCGACTTTATTCCACTTTTTAATAAGTAAAACTCGCATTCTTGATTTTAGCATGTAAAATTATCTAGTTTAGTATGAAGACAATTTTGATTGAAGTTCTAATTTGATAACCATGTAATCTTTCTCGTTCGTATTATCGATGCACAGTTGATAATAAACCAAGAATATTTCCCGCAAAATTTAATTTTACAACGAAATTTCTTGTTTAAATTAATTGAAGACTTTGTGTAGCACATACCACTATTCCTGAAGTCGTCCACAGGCAGAATTCCTCCGGGTCCGGCCCGTAGCCACAGGTCGACGAGGCCGTTATATTTTTCACCCAAGTAGACAATTTCATTTCGGAATCGAGGTATTTTGCGGTGAAACAGGGGCATTGCGTTGAAATAATTGCCAACATCAGAAGAGGAATATGAATTACCAGTGATCGGGCGTCCATAATTGGGGAGTCTTTGGCCGAAGGAACGTAAATGCACCTGTCCGACACAAATCAAATTGGTCACTTGACTTGACCGCTGCAGTACGAAACACCCGTATGTCGATTCTGTGTCGGCACTTTTGATGTTCGACTGGATGCCGCACTGCAGCGCCTTCAGGCGGATGTGTTGTAAATAAATGCATTTTAGAGTAATTAAAACGCCGTAACAAACTGCATATCTAATGCCATTCTCTTTAACACATTATTTTCTATGATTTTAATATTATTGACTAAAAACTTCATAAACAAATTAATTATTTGACTATTCATTTACACAAAATTAGGATTAAAGATTTCCTTTGAAACAACCATACTTTATGGTAGCCTTATTGGCTATACATACACTGTGATTATAATGTGACTACCGAAAACATGGGCGAGAGCAATTAAAACACCGAAAAAAACGAAGTATCTATCTAAAATCATTCTACTTACATTATTTTTATGATTTTAATATTATTAACTGAAAATTTTATAAACAATTCAAAACAACTTAAGTATTTGACCATTTATTTACACAAAATTTCGATTCAATTAGATACTGTAAATAGGAAAAGTCAGCCTATTCACACATTCGTCATCAGTAGGCCTACGTT
Source organism: Megaphyllum sjaelandicum (assembly GCA_034698745.1). Taxonomy (NCBI): domain Eukaryota; kingdom Metazoa; phylum Arthropoda; class Diplopoda; order Julida; family Julidae; genus Megaphyllum; species Megaphyllum sjaelandicum. The sequence continues at coordinate 37,649 of JAQGBX010000124.1, forward strand.
TTTCGTTGAATATCGCATTTTTGAGAAATTAACTCTTGCATTTTCGTACCTTACAGTTTTTCGCAATTTTTAGGCAACCAAGTCATACTAATAGGAGCCGATAAAATCCTCACAAAATAATACAATTAAAAAAATTGATTTTTTTTCTAGAAAACTATAATACGAAAACTAGAATACTAAAAGAAGCAAGCTGTTTTAGAATGACAGATATAATTTATTGATATATTATATAATATAATAAAACCGTTTAAATTATGAGCAAGTTGCACTTTAAAAACAATACTCATTTATGAGACATGTATCCATTCTTAAACTTTAGATAATATCTAAAATTATTAGATTGTCTATACTGTTCTTGTAAAGTATTTTTTTTTCCAAGAACAGTTTTTGTAATATTGCATTTTAAAATTTGGATGAATATCGTTTAATTTTCAGCATTTTGGGAAATTAACAGTGTACAATATATATTATCGTCAACTTGCGTAATTAAAAGTTATATTAGAAAGTTTCAGCATATATTTAAACTGTTTTAATGAGCGAAACTAAGGCGTTGTAAAAGCTGCTTCCAGCAGTTTTTCCCCAAAGAAAGTCAATGTGATTCCAGCCACTTCCGGCTTTCTCCATCACTGAATTTGGAATTCTATCTTTCAGAAATTGTACGTTTTCTTTGGAGCAAAACCAATCATTTTCTCCGTAAAACAAATAGACAGGCACGGTGATGTTCGAAATGTCGTAATCTGGAGGCGTTTCCTAACAAAAAACAAAAAAAAATCCAAACACAGTTTTAGATATGTTACAAATTCAGTCCAATGCATTTTTCAAATGTCAACATTTCGTTCAACTCACACGACCGTATTTTTTTATGTTGATTTCCTTTCCCCAGTCAAACTTACGTAATCCATTGTCACGTATCATCTGATATGAACGAATAACAAACAAATTTAGAACAGTAATTTTCTCCATCTTTAAGTGGTTGGAATGTATACAGTTTGAATCACGTCGAGTCTTGAATTTCTCACAACTAATTATTTTATTTTAATATGGCTCAACGTTTCAACTCATTGTGTCTTCATATTAGTTTTGACGGATAATAATGTTTATACAAAGTTTTATCGCTTTTTATATAATTCCATAGATCCTGATGAAGACTCACCGAGTCGAAACGTTGAGCCATATTAAAATAAATTGGTTGTGAAAAATTCAAGATTCGTGAGTCACATTAAGAATATATTTGGCGGATGTACGAGTTGCAAAATTCTTAATCAAAATGAAATATTATTAAAACAATTGACTGTAGTCACAATTCACAATGTTACATTTAGTTACATGTTACATGTAACAAAACGTTGATGCTTTTGAAAATTTAAAACATGTATGAAATGACCAATATTAAATTAATGCTTGGAGAATTTATGTATCTGAAATTCACAATGCCTAATTATTTATTTTAGTTATTTATAGATTAGACAAAAGAGTTTTATTTTTAAATATTTAAATACTTGTCACAGTAATTAATAAAAATGTATCAATGTATAACTCTTTTTAAGGACAGCTCAATGTTTCAAGAAAAGCATTATAAATTGAATTTAACTTTTTTCCAAATTTATATTTTATTTTCAGTCTATCTATGGTAATAGTTACTGGAAGTCTTAACACATATCTGCTTGCAGTTAATGAATGAAAGTATTACCTGATCCAAATGATACACTACATTTAATCCCATTGTACTAAAAAGGTGAGCGTGGTTCATTTCGCTACGTTCCTAAAAATAAAAGTCCAACAAAATTAGATTTTAAAATTCATTGGTTTACTTATTAAATGTGATGAAAAACTTGACAACATTCGCTTTGAATCACTCACCGAATCCCATTGAGAAGGATTTGGGCCCTGCAGTGAGAACATTAACGCACGAAGGATTGGTTCAAAATTCTTACCAAGATAACCCATCAAAAGTGGCGATAACTTGTAAAGCTCGTGCATTCCCAGAAGTTCAGTAACAATCTGTAGATGATAATTGATTAATATTAGAGAAATCGCAACGACTTACCAATATCTATTTCGAAGTTGCGAAGCATGCATCATAGATGGCGCTGGCCATTTGCCATTGGTTAACCATTGGCAATATTACCAGTTGTATGGGTGCCCGGATGGTTAAGTAGGTTAAAACTGCCACTGCACTTTATATACTATAGTCATATCTAAACATGACATGGTAATTGTTTTCATAAAATTAATACAATGTATGCATTTAAAGAATTTTCCATGGACTTCCGAAATGATTTTTATCGTGACATCTCGTAATATTCTTCGTGAGCAGCTGAGCAACACATATTAAAGTAGTCTGTTCGTCTGTAACTGTCAATTCGTCGATTAAAGTGACCGGCCATCTCATACAACCTCAATGTGATGGCCAATTTGGCTTTTTTCAATAGCTATCCTAACATTAAATTTCTATTTCGAAACAGTTTGAAAGGAAAGAGTTGGTGACTTATTAAGTAATTCCTCGAAAATAACAAACATTATGCTGCAGTAACTGGAGCTCGTTAACTATGGACTCTGTTCATTAATGACAGTGAAATGACGTTCACTATTACTTTTTTTTCAAACTAACCTGGATCGTTGGAACAAGGGGAATTGATCGAATTTTCCCTACAGTTTCTAAGTTTTCAAGATTTCCCATTGGAGCTAATCCAAAAATCCCTTTGATCTAAAAAAGAAAAACTACATTAATTAAAAGTAATATGACTTGATCAAACTGACACGCATTATTCATGTATCGATGTACAGTATAATTGATCCACAAGAGAAACAGTATTTATTGCAGTTAATGCTAATCAATAAGTGTTAAGCTAAATCGACATTATGAGCACTACAATCGACAGATACATTAACTTATTGGTAATATTTTAATTAAAATAACTAACAAAATTAAACTGATATTAAAAATAAAGTTATTGTGAAATCATTTAATGGGTGATTAAATAAAGACAAGGACACAAGGTTAGCACAAATTAAATATACATGAACATTTTCACCATTGAATAAAAAAATATTGAAGTTATACGCATTTATGTCACATGTTTCTGTAGGTAAACTCCTTTTTTTAAATATGCCGACGTCATCTTTGTGGAAGTCAAAAATAAATTCTATTTAATCATCTTTTATTCAATGTTGAAAGTGTAAATTTCATTTGTACCAACCCTGTATAATTTATGCTAAAGTTCTACAGTACCTTGCTCATGTAATTTGGTTTGGCTGACAAGAAAGCAATGGGTAGACCACCACCCAAAGAATGTCCTGACAGATATACTTTCGAACGTTTAGTCACCTTCAACATCCCGTCAACAAATGCGGGCAAGTCATACATAGCCATTTCATCCCAGCTATAAATTAAAAATTGTGATAAACTACTTGTACAATTTGAGACATCAAAATCTTTTTATAAATTTAAATAAAGGTATTGCGAAGGATTTTTTTAAAGTTTTGATTGACTCATAAGCAATTTATTAATATTAAAAAATTTACTTAAATAAAAGTGTATGAGCAGCAATTATGCAGAATTAAATAATGTTAAATGTCAACAAAAGAGATGAAAGACATTACCTAAATTCCCAGTACTTGGGATTGCTTGAAAATAAATATCTATGTAGATGGCTGTGTTCTGTACCTCTGAGATTGGCCAACCAGACATCGAAACCCGCATCAGCGAGCAAGTAAGCTAACATCATATTTCGGAACAAAATAACATCTTACAGTGTGCTACTGGTTGTAATACATCAGTTAAGTAACAGCAAAGTGAAACATTGACATGTCTGCCACTATTAACCGAAAGCTTAATTCTTTTCATTTTGAATGGGTTTGCTAACAAAGCTTATATCATGACAACGTTTAAACCTAGGTCTTAATTTAAGTAAGATCGATATGTAATATTTGTTAAATGTTATTTCAGATTCGGCAAGAAAGTGGAAGGAACTGTGTCCTAACGGCCTATGACATATAAATAATTGGAAATTCCATATATTTCAATTTTACGTTCGTAAATTTTAAATGAATGTTAAATTTAAATTTTCCTCAGCATGTACACTACTGATATCCAGATGATCTTTTAAATTAAAATAAAGTGACTACTTCCTGATTTCTAGTAATTTCAATCGATTATCAATTTAAAAAAATCAAAATAATTGAGTTGGTGCTTTTCGAAAAACTCTCATTCCGGAAGCAGCACTTGGGGAAGCTATTAAAACACAATTCTAAAAAGTTTCATATTTAAACGTTCATATGTTCTACGAATAACAGGAAACAGAAAAAATTACAATCCTTTCAAAAACAATGTAATAATTAGTCAATTAAATGGAACACCGAAATAAGCAAGGCATGACAAGACCTTACCTAACGAATTTTCCGGTGTGTTGATCAGGAAATGGTCAGCAAAGCCAAATGTTCCATGGATAAGCAAAATTGGGTCTAAAGATGGGTCTGCATTGCGATTTTTCCCACGGGGAATCCTATGCATTGTCAATATGTAGTTGTCCGCGGTGGTAACGGTGTGTACTTCGATGGGGTATCCCCTATGCTGAACAAGCTGAATCTAAAAACCATAAAAAACTTGGTAAATTCCTCAGTATTCATTGCTTACATCAACACTTTGGCCTACCGTGCCCATCCTAGATTCTGGATTTAAACCGAACGTGTTCACCAATGTCGGGAGAAGTTTTGGAAAAGAATCATCGTAGATGTTTGATAGTTCAATGTCGAAGAGGTCTAGGCCCTGGACGGCAACTTGGGTTGCACCTAATAACAACACAAAATGCACAAAATTCATTCTGCAAGAAGAAATGAGCTGATGAAAAATAGCTGTAATGGTCAAGCAGACCCGAAATTATTCTGAAATATTTCAGCGGGAGCCTCCCTATATATACAGTACTGGTGTGTACTGTATACGTGTAACTGCTAACTGGGCAAACAGTATAATGGTGTGCTATTAAGCGATTGAAAAGCTTTTTTGATTGAATAGGTTGCTTGTTGGCTTTATCTATCAAACTTCATATACCATATCAAAGAGCCTGACTCAACAAATGATATTACTACCAGATGTGCGATTACCAATTTCTGGGAAATGAATAGCATGAAAGGGAATGACGATGACATTCCCATTCATCGTGAAATATTCACAGCGACTCGTGCCCATCTCACAAGATTCTAATGACCACAAGACCTTCAGCCATTGTAATGAGGGTCATCCGCAAGAACCTATGACGTTCAGCTGTTGTCAGGACGGTCTATATACCAATAGGAACTGCATGACCCTCGAGTGACGTCACCACCATCAAGGCATGGAGTGTGCAACTTGGAACCTAGCCATGTAACCCTCCCCCCTCCTTAACTTTAACAAGAAGACTGAGAATAGTACACCTGCCCTCAGACATTACCAAAATCTACACACTAGTAGATCAACGCTTGTCCATCAGCGCAGTCCATCAGCGCAGTCCATCAAGATTGCGCTGTGAGCAGAAAGATCAACTAATAATTGATTCGGTGGAATTGGATTGCCAGTAAATTTGCTCTCGAAATATTTGAAAATTTTTCAAATTTGTACAGAGAAATTTTTAAAAAGTTTGCAAGTGGGTTCCGAGCTGACTACGCAGAAGCATTAATTTTGTATTTTTACAACATTTACAAAATTAAAATTTTCAAAACAAGTCATTCTTCCCTGACTTTTCCAGACATTTTCAAGTTTCCTGACCTTTTCAGGTTTTCCAGGTCAGGAGATACCCTGTTTTAAGAAATAGACTGTACATGCATACTCTGATCGAGAAATTATCATCGAAATTTTTTCCCTTATTGATTTATGAGAAAATACAAATTTTAATTTTGGAAATATAGAGCGTCAGTCCACAAAGACTTCAAACGTATAAAACGGAGAAAATGGGAAAGAATACACTGTACACATGTCAATGATCTCATCTATATAAATAAAAATGTAAATTTGCGTTTGTTCCTATACCCATATTTTCGGCAGTTTTTTACCGATTGCTTTCAAATTTTCACACGACGTTGCCTTCGCAAATGCGTGGGTTTAAGACAACATATTACATAGATGTCACACCTGTGACAGCTACAAATATTATTTTTTCGAAAACAAAATTACAACTTTGTGACACCACTGTATTACGCCATCTGTTGGCCGTAAAAGCAAAACACGCGCTAAGCAATATATACACGATCCAAGCCGCGTGCCATTGCAGACCTTCACCATTTTTTTTTAACAAAAAAGATTTTGAAATGCCTAACGAAAAATAATAGATTTTCAATGTCTAACGAAAAATAATACAGACTAAAGAACCTGTTCTCGACCAAAGGAGTAGGTGAGTTCTATTTCTTCTTACTCTTTTAATATATTTTGCTAGCTAAATTAAAATTTCCAATTAATTCGAAAAAAGAGCCGTTGCAGACCTTAACGATTCCATTTTATTTGTAAAAAAGCGACTTTCAAATGTCTAACGGAAAATAATACATATTAAAGAACCAATGGAGTCATGAAATGTTTTTCTTCTTATTCTTTTTCCTTCTTTTTTTGGGTCGAGGAAGGGAAGTATATTTTTCTTACCGCATTAAAAATTCGAAATTATTCGAAAAAATGGCGAAGAAAAATCTTTATAGTCTTTATATGTTCTAACATTTTGATATGAAGATATACATCGCTTGGTTCATGCGCCATAAGTATAGGCCTACATAATTGTTATATATTTGCATCTTCAGATATTATACGCATTATTATTCATTTTTAATTATTCATTATTGGAAGAGATCATACCGGGAAGGGTGAGGTGAAATAGGGACTTGGAAGAGATGATACGGGGAAAGGGGGGAAAAGAAGGAGGTATCACAGAGGAATTAGAATAAGCCACAGCAACGTGTGGCCGGGCACAGCTAGTTTTCAATAAATATCATGATGTTGCAATGGGTTCCATCGTGACCAGACTGCTTTAGTCCGACTTCGTATAATGATCCTCCATCCCCTGCCAAATGGTACTATGTACCGACTGCAAGGTAAAGAATTGAATTGAAAGCACTTACCTAGGCAGACATCAAAAATAATAAGTGCATTTATGATGTTGTCTAGTTTCTTGTAATAATTTCAAAAAATACCAAAATGCCACATTTTTACCAAAGTGGTGGGCAAATTTTAAAAGTCCATTATGAATTCCTAAACAGAAAACAAAATAACGGCTACAAAAAAAAACATTAAAGTTAACACACGTTTAATGCAGGAAATCTCAATGAATAGAAATGCAACTGTCATGTAATCGCTCAACATTGAGACTGTTTAGCCAACGTCAACGTCTTATAGTGGTCCATTATCTACAGGGATTTTTCGAAAATGGTTTTAGGCATAAAATTATATATTTTCAATAATGTTTGCTCAAAAAATATAATATTAATTTTCTTTTAAATATTAACAAGATAACTTGGATAATTTGGAACCAAATTGCTTCCATATGGCAGGGCGGTTGTCCAGGACTTTTACAGCAACATTTCTCAAATTAAAAAAAAAGTTTTACTTACTCGTTATGACTGAATTATTAAATAATTTCAAATAAGTTCATGTTTGTTTGCAAACCTGCAATTTAAGAATAGCAAAATTACTAGCTTGCAAATTTAAAAATTTAAGAGTACCCATGCATTCCGAATGACTACGGTACATGAGTGATTGCAAAGAGTTTTTCTCAAAGCTCGAAACTGCATCTGCAATTCATTTCTCTTACGTATATACTAACGAAAGTTTTATCATTTAAGAAAAACTGGAAATTCTGAAAATTGATCCGAACATAAAATGTGGTTTTATGCATACCGCCTACAGAAAAACATTTTATCTTTTTTATCTTGGTAATAATTTTAAATTAATCGAAAACTTCATTTTTAAGCGTTAAATTAAGTAGCCTACACCAATACCAAATATTTAAAATTGCGCAAATAACGACGATGACAATAATACAAATACTAAAATGTAGATATCGAAGACATTACTTGTGAGTTTATTCGCAATAAATTAGGAAAATAGTTTCCAGCATTAGTGACGTACATGTACATGTACTTCCATGCAAAACTACTGTAGGCCTATGTATCTTTTGGAGGTACAAGTACCGTATTCCATAACGAGCCCGGCTCGCGTTTTTACGTACAGTACATTACATGTACAGTGCAGTACCTCCAGGAACACCAAGGTTTCCAAATACTGTACATGTACTGTAGTTCGTAAATTAGTCAGCTCTTTAATGGGCCTGATACTAAAAAAGAATTGCAATTTGAATTCTTATATTAATTTGTTAGAGATTACTTTACATAACATCAGCAACATCAAAAATCAGCTACATTTACCATTGTCGGACCTGCAACAGTATAATCAAATCCCTTTTGAGACAAGTGCTGAAAACGCCGATTGAGGAGGCAATTTGTGCTCACTTTCCCCTCTTATTAACTCCAACCAATTTGGGGAAATTCCCCGTTCCCGGAAGGAAAATAATGAAAAGAAAAGTGCATCCGGAAATGCGGAAATTAAATTTGTTAAAAGAATGGAATTCGATATTTTAATAAATATAAATTAGTTTTAATTAATATCAACTTACATTTATAAAATAACCTTCTACGAGCGTGTTAACTGTAGGCTTGTCTAATGGTCAGATGTTTAATTATTTGATGAAATTAGAAATAATTTAAAAAGACCGAGACCTAATGGTTTACGAGATTTAACCTTTGAAATAATAATTTCCCGCATTTTTACAGGGGAATTTTGTAAAAAATGAAAAGTAGCCTACGTTCCAGCATATAAAAATGTCAATGTCATTCAAATAATACGCATTAGTCATTTGGAAAATACGAGCAAAAATCTCGAAATCGTACATTACATGACGAAATACAGTACATTTACAGTACGTGATAAACTGATAAACGTGATAAATCTGACATCCTTCATACTGTAAATAAGTAAATTTATCATTCTTAATCTTATACAGTAGTTGTTATGGAAATTTGTCAGCGTTTCTTATTTTAAATAATTTTGATAATGTCTACTTTTCTTTCGTAATCTACGCAATGCTTACTGTAATTGATAAAAAACGAATGCGGGATTGTGTATTCGTGGAGACCCCGTATAGGTGTCTGAAAACAACCGGAAACGCTCCGTGGACGCTGCGTTTGTGTCCAAGTGATCCACGGTTAATACGATGGTGAGGCAGCTCGGTCTACTTCAGTGTATTGCGGGAAGCTCCCGATACCAGTAGAAAGGGGGCGCTTTCCCAGCGTGCCCGGCGACGATCGGATTGAAATTAAACTTCAATAAAATCGAGCGAGATGCCGATTTTGAACGCGTGTAGCTTCCGAGCGCGTACATATATTTTCGTTATCTCAACGCGACATGAGAGAAGACAGTCTAAAGACGTATCACAATTATTCTCAATTTATTTTGGCAACGACAAGTTATTTTAAAATACTACAAAACACACGAGCGCGACTCGATCTTTGCAAAACGCGAATTACAAAAATTTTATTTGAAAAGTTCAAAATTAACAATTTCAGTGTGGTAGGTTGTACGGCCTGACCACACACGTTCAGGACAAATGTAAGGAGGCAGAAAATTCGTTTCCTTATATAATTTTTGAGATCGAAATTGTCCAATGAAATACGGGCAAAATGTGTTATTCAGATTTTCATTGGTAGATAAGTTTGTCAGGATGTTTTGCAGAACATGGACGTTTTACTTATGTATCTTTTCTAAGCTATACTCCCATTTTTATTACAGGTATTAAAGTTAAATTTGGATTTTCTTTCGAGTTCTATTGTGTTCCGCGAAGACCTTAAGCTAGGGTCAAGTTGCACCTCCACCAAAGTGAGTTGAAACGGCAAAACTTCTTGACCTAATTGACCTGCGCAATTAGTGAATAGCCC